>WYDI02034813.1:0-12159 GCA_009867235.2 Psittacus erithacus
GCTGAAAGTTAGAAACACAGCGCTGCACCAGTCACTAAGAAGGAGAAAAAATGACTGCTACTGCTGAACCCAGGACACAGGTAAAAAAACATATCAAGATTTTTTTTGCAATTTTATGATCAAATAATGATTAAAGCTAGTGTTTCAATATCTGAAAAGGTAAACACACTGGCCAACGTAATTACAAGCTGTACGGCCTGGGTGTCAATCCTAGGCAAGTAATAGAAGAGCTGATATGGTACTTGACTAAGAGAAAATTAGAGACAGGTAGTGCAGTTAATGAAATGGATTTTTGGAAAATATATACTGTCAGGCTAATCTGATAGTCCTATTTTTTTTCCCTTCAGATTATAAGATAATTGATAAAAAGTAATTATCACTATGGCATTTGTCTCGTTTGTGCGTGACATTTTGAGTAAGAAAGTAGAATGATGCAAAGTTAACATGATATGCATTGACTAGATTGAAGCTGACTAGACAGCAGTCAAAACAATTGTCACTGGGGGAGGTCAATTCCAGTTGATTCTCACTAAGATTGATTTTTGGTCTTACTCTGTTTAGCATCTGAAGTAATGGATAAAAACATAAAATCAGTACTGACAAAGTTGACAGATGACATAAAGATTGAGAGAATGATAAAAAATGTATATGACAGGTCACAGAGTATGAGCAAACAGTATGTGCTTTTGTATAGCCAAGTGAAACATTATGCATATGGAAAACAGTATGTAGCTCAAAATTAAAGGAGACTGTCTATGTCAGCCTACTGTCAATAGTGTCCAAAAAGTTAAATTAGATTATTATAGGAGCCTTTTATAATTTTTGAATGTATAAAGCCAGAGGGAGGTAGACTAAAAGATCCAAATAACAGAATAGCCAGAATAGCTCGTTACTGTCCCACTGTGAAAGAAGGTGAAATGGGCTCACCTCTGCTCTCAAACCAGAATTATAATGGGGAGGCTCACAGTTAGGAGTCCAATTCCACTAGATTGCAGAGGAAAACATGCTTCGGGTAGCAGAAGAGGCTGCAGAGAATTTGGGACTTAAATTTCTCTGATTTAATTTCTTTTATTCTCAGCTTCATTATAACTCCATATCTTCTTCTCTATCTTTTTTTCTGTCTCTATATCTAATATCTTTTCATTTTTCTTTCCATTTATCTAACTTAAAAAACAGTTACATGCCATTTGATACCACTACTCTTTCCAATCTTATTTTTGTTTTTTCTTATATTTTGTTTCTTATACCCATCCAAACATGTCTGTTGACTTGCTTTGTATCTTCGGACAGGGGCCACCAACTATTTCAAGATTGAACAACATCTAGCTGATTATCCTCTCTGTGAAGATGTTTTTCCTAATATCCAATTTATACCTCCCCTGGTGCAACTTGAGACCATTACCTCTTGTGCTGCCACTTGTTACATGGGACAAGAGACCAACCCCCATCTAGCTACAACCTCCTTTCAGGTAGTTGAAGAAAGAGATAAGGTCCCCCCTGAGCCTCCTTTTCTGCAGACTAAACACCCCTAGTTCCCTTAGCTGTTCCTCATCACACTTGTGCTCCAGACCCTTCACCAGCTTAGCTGCCCTTCTCTGGACTGACTCCAGCAGCTCAATGTCTTTCTAGTAGTGAGGAGTCCAGAACTGAACACAGGTTTTGAGGTACAGCCTCACCAGTGCCGAGTACAGGAGAATGATCACTGCCCTCTCCCTGCTGCCACACTATTGCTGATGCAGGCCAGGATGCTGTTGACCTTGGCCACCTGGACACAAGCTGGCTCATGTTCCAGTCCATCAATCAGCGCCCTCAGGTCCTGTTTTCGCTGAGCAGCTTTTCAGTCAAGCTTCCCCAGGCCTGTAGTGTTGCATGGGGTTAGGATTACTTAATTTTCTTGGCAATTCCAAAATTAAGTCAGATTATAAAACTGAGATTCTTGCCTCAATCATCTCTTCTGTCCGCCAGACAAGCCATACTAGATGTTAGGCTCTTCTGTATATCTTTTACTGGCAGTACTCTTAACATATTAAGCAATTTGCAGGCATACAGATTCTTGCAGTAAATTACAGACTACTGTGCAAAGGAACAAGTATGTTGCTCCATCAAGCTAGCAGTAAATATACAGGGTTTATGCAGGTTTTTTCTGCTGTGCTTACTTCGTCTCCTTTACTTAAATGATGGTCTCCTTTGTCTCCCTTCCTACTAATATTTTTTTCTGCTAATCCAGACAAAATCTCTTTACCTTTGGGACTGAAGGGTTATTCTTCATCTTTCCTGCCTGGCCTGTATGTTTTACTTTAGGAGTTATCAAAAGGATTTGGAATGAACTGTGAAAATCAAGTCAAAACACAAGGGCATATTGCCTGATAAGGTAATAATAAGCAGTATAGAATTTATAGAATGGCTAAATTTCTAGTTTGCCAATATTGAGAATGAGGAGTCAGAACAAGACAGCTAATTTGTGATGATATTCTAACAGAAGATATATATTTAGGTGTCAGTGATTAGGAAATATCAAATCTTCTGGCTTTCCTAAAAAGAAACAGTGCAGGAAAAAGTTGAAACTCACAGAAAAGCTATAATAGGGTGAAGAAAAGGTAATAAAGAAGGAAGACAAAGTAAGACTTATGGACAATTTTTTCAAACTATTTATTGTGCAAAGGTTTGGGAAAGCCAGATACTATTGTACAGAATAAATTAGCTGGGCAAAATAAAGAATAAATCATAGGTAATCAAGAATAAGCATCACTTCTATTATTTCAAATATCATAAGCCTTATCCTGTGCTGCTTTGCATCTTGCCTAGTCTTTTTCTAATGAGCAGAAAGCATATACAGGGAGATATAAACACCATCCTAATATGCTAGACAATTTATGTGCCATGAAGGACCTTGTACTCTTCTGAGACTGAATAAGGTACAGGACAGAAAAGAATGAGTTTCCATTGGTATAGAGAGATCGGAGGAAAGACAAAGGTGCCTACTGGAAAAGCCTGCCTCATCCAGTGTGCAATCCAAAGGTACTCAGCAGAATCACTGCTCTGTGTAGCTTCAATTTTTGTTGTTTCTCAGGTTATGAAAATAAAAACTATAGAAGATGTCCTTTGGAAATTCTGTTTAAAATAGATGATGTGGTGTTGAGGCCAAGAATTACCTCATCACCTCAAATTTTTGCCAACTGCTTAGCCAAAGAGGAATGAGAAATATTACTAGTCCCAAGGAGGAACTTTGTTGATAAGCATTGCATGAAATAATACAGATGTAAAACAGGTTATAACGATCTGAAAAGTCAAATAACTTCACTAGACAGTTAAAACTATCTTTTTCTGCTACTTCTAGGTTACCATGTATTTGCTCACTAAAATTAAAAGATATATTAATTGAAAAAAAAATGAAAACAAAACAAAAAAAACCCCACCCACAACACCAAACAACCAAAAAACCAGTAACTTTAATTCAGGCAAAAAGGTAAAAAATCTACAATGATATGAACTACTTAAGATCATATGCTTTTACAATTCTTCCAATACATAGCATTTTGTGTCATGCTGTTTGTATTCTCAGATAAGATGATAATTCTAAAACCACTGTGATGTTACTTGCCATCAGTCATATCACTACCTTTGTTGGTCTAAACTTTTCTACAACTTTTGTTATAATTTTTCAGATAAAATATATGTCCTGTTACATTATCCATTATGGTCCTCCCAAACAGATTTTTTTAATCTGATTGTTCCTTGCAAATTTCAACATTAGCCACCCTGTCTTATGATGTTGCTTCTATCAACCTCCACTGATCAAGTTTTAATAACTTTAGATCTCTTACCTGTTTTTTCTTCTGTCCTGGGTTATATTAAACAACTTGCCAGTTATGGAAACTTTGACTGCAGCTAGTTTTTAATAATTTTGATTTGTTGCAGGATGCACAAAAGGCTGGAATCTCAGCAAGATTAAATACATTTAGCTTTCCATAGTTCTATGAAATTAAATGGCAGTGTGCCAGTCTATATCCTGTGAGCTTCTACACATAAATATGGAAAATATTTTTTTGGGAATTATTTGAAGCTTTCTGCATATAAAATTTTTTTTTTTTTTTTGTCTCCTGGGCAAAGTAAACTCTTCCACATACTACACTAAGGGTTTGCAGTTGTGATAGTGGGGTTAAAAATGCAGTGCGTTCCTTTTGGTAGGCAAGAGAATGAAAACAAAGTCTGTTTATAATTCAGAACTGCAGTGTATCTTATAAAAATAAAATAATAATAAAATAATGATAATGTGATTCATAAACCAGAAAATCTGTTCAAGAAATGTAATAATAAATTTAAGAATATAATTCATTACAGATAAAAAATACAAGAGTTTCCAAACAGAAGCTGAAGAAAGTCTTAAAGTAATTTCTTCATTAGAGTTTATTAGAAAATTGAACATGAACTCATGCATAATTAAGGTTGAACTAGCAGCAAATATGAGACATAGCAGCCATAGCACCCTCCCAAGAGATAAGAGTACTTTGCTTAAGAATAGCCAAGGCTGACCAGGTGAATCCCACCTTTAAGATACTCATTTGAACTTTATGACAGCATACAATGGGGTCAACGTGGTATTTAGTATGCTTAATTAAAGATAAGTTCCCAATGGTCAACTTCTTAATTAAGAAAGTGACCTAAATAGACCACTATTCTACTTTTTATCATTATGTCTGTAACCAGTAGTGCAGTACAAATTGTATGATACCTCATATAGCTAAAGACTACTTCAGTTTGTTTACCAGAACTATTTTTATATGTAGCAAAAAGGCAATAGTTGCTTTTTCAAGGACATAAAGTTATAGCTGAATTCACTGGATAGCTTCCTTTGGAAGATCAGAAGCTTAGGACTGAGACACAGCACCTGCTTCCCTGCTTGGCTGATGAGATCTGTTGCTGCTCTGCTGCCCGAGCAGCGGCACTGACTGAAGGTGCTTTTTTTTGGAGGTTTTGCCTTTTCATACAGCTTTCTGCAAGTTTACTTTTTGTTTCTGTCTTCACTTTTATTAGCAGATTCAGCTGTTGTAATCCCATGTTACTACTTATCACACTGTGTAACTGTCAGGTACATCTCACCCACAGGTACCTCAGAAATGCCTCCCTTTTATAGTTCAGAGCACCCTACACACTCTTTTGACCTGAAATAAATGAAAATTTTCTAGGCCATTTATTCATTAATGTAAGTGAACGTAAACACAGAAGTAGTTAGAAACTAGAAATATATTATTATGATGTTAATAAATATTTATTAATTGTCATTGTTTCCCATTGAAAACAAAAGATAAACAGATTAGTTTAAAGCATGGCTTATTACTACTGCTAGCTCTTTCTATCGATGTTCTTGAAGGTATCTATAAAGCATATGAACATTTATTCCTTTCTTAAAACGTCTCTGGTTTGCCCACTGATTTTCTACGTTATTTATACTTCCCAAGTGCAAAACACTGTCTAGCAATTGTAGTAAATAAAAGTAAAAAAATAATTTTATTTTAATTTATACTCTTAGGCTTTCAAATTACCTCATCATTGCTGATGTGCTGAATTTAAGTTTTCTATTGAACAATAATGTTATATGATCACAACACTGGCCACTTTCTAACTTTCTCCTTCTCAGAGCTTTAGCTGTTTCTTAAGGGTGCTTTTTCATATTCAAGATTTTAATTTTTATTAAAACAGTACTAAATCTCTAGGACAATAATTATAGTACTATATGAAATTTCCATTTTAAAATAAAGGCAAAATATCTGCTTTTATAAAAATCATTATGCCAAGCTTCAGTACTTCCCTGCGTCAACACTTAAAAATATTTTTCTTCTCATGCTGCGATATAGTAATTGGCTTCTGAGGCTCCTTTTCATTACTATTACGCCAATGTAGCATTAAAACAGAACTTTAAGAATAATTTGATCTAATAATCTTCACCCATTTTCCCAGCATAAGAAATGAAAGGAACAAGCACATAATACTTAAAAAAGACATTTAAGCTTAGTTAATATAAATGTTTGAGCAAAGACAAATATGTTAGGGTGGAGATGTTTCTCTAGCCCTACTACTGCCAACACTATCACAACAGTACCACAGTCTCCTCTTCATAAAGGAGACTACTTTAATTCATCAATTTATTTTCACTGAAGAATATTATGTTCACAAAGGTAAACCTTGTAGCTTAGGTTGCTTGTTGTTCTGTTGTATCCTTGTAAATGTAGGAAAGTGCTTACTTTCCCTCTGTCACATTAAAAGACAAGACAATTTGAAAGAAAATAAACCCCCTTACAGTCCAGCTGGTCCTCAGGTATTAGAGGGACTGGATGCGGCTAGGCTTAGTTTCTGAGTGATGCTTAATTTACCACTAGCAGTCCAGTCACATTTGATATATTGCATCACTATTCCAGATGCACTAATAGCGCACTAATAATGCATTGCACCTTCAGTCTAATCATGCTTATGAGCTAACACAGCCACACTGAAGAATTTGGTCATGTTCAATGAGAAAATTATTATGATTAACTACTTAAACAGTGTAGTTTATTAAAGCAACAGATACTGATTGTTATAGATTGCTGGTGATAAATACAGTCTGCAAAAGCATGTAAGTTATACAAGTGCTCAATAAAGTTATAAATAACACAGCTTGGCTTTAAAATATAAAAGTAAAATGTGGATAGTAACTCTAGAGATCCCTGATTTTCCCAGGGAAGAACTTAATATAGCGCAAGTCTTACCCAAAGGTGTCCCTACAGGGGAGGAAGAAAGATCCAGCCTGTTGACCAGTCCTGGGAGTCAAGGGCAATCTGCTGATGGAATTTTCCTCTACTCACCCACAATGATGTCTTCCCCAATATTCTGCCTTTGTTGGCCCTTTTTATACTATTTTTCACCTTCAAGGTGGAGCTTGAGTGACTCCAGTCATACATACCTTTATTATTATTAGTGTAAAGGTCTCTCACTTAGCTTTTAAAGGTATATACCAAAAAGAATTCAAACAGCATGCTCAAAGAGAGGTGATCTCACTTTGGAGGCGGGTAGTATTAAAGATGGAGGCGTGTTTTTGTATTATAATGTATTAAAATGCATTATAATGAAGCAAAGTTTGCATGAAGGATAGCACTTTGTCAAAAGGTGACAGACTGTTGGCTCAGGGTACCAATTATGCAGCTTATCAGTTTCTAGTACTAGCTATTTCCCATCTCTCCTGGTGTTAGGACAGAGCGTGGCTGCAGAATCTTCATTCTGCTCCATCCTCCATCAATATTGTCACAGGAACTGCTGTGGAATGCACATTCCTGGTACACCAGGTGTAGCTGCATCTTCCCCTGAAAGTCCTTTTTCCCTTTTTGTGTAAACCATGCTACATTTTAAATATAAACTTAATTTCTAATTATTCCACACCCTCCCCCAAACTTGTTTTTAAGAATGATCTAAAAAAAAATGTTTAATGTTAATGTCTCCTTCCTGCAGAAAGTAAGCTCTGCATATGAACATCCAGTTCAGACTGGATTATCTGGATGTATATGAGCATCCAGATAATATCAGTACAGCAGCTGTTTGCCTGGTATAGTGCTGGCCATACTTTGTCCTTTTTGTTTTAATTTACTCGTTTTCTTCACTGCTAATGATTTAACATTTAATGTGATAAAAGGTGAAAGAAGGGGCAGGACCAAAATGAACACTATCATAGAATTTGTACATCTGCTTGTGTGAACCATCTATGCTAATGCTGTCCTAGTCTTGTCTGACTCCATCCCTTCTACCTTTTTTAAAACATGGATGTTAGCCAAAACACAACCTCTGAGAATCAGAATGGGTTTGCAAAACTGTGGAAGAGCATTGATCAGAACATGAAGAAAATCAGCTTGCATAAAAGCTCATGTACAGAAGAAAATTAGTAGTAAGAGAAAAAGAAACACCAACAAGACTGTTAAAGATATCTTACACCAGTGTTACTTCAGATTACAGGAATAAAACTTTTGCCATTATCTGCTAGAGAAAACCTTGTCAATATCATGTGTTGTTTATGAAGATTTGTTTTACAGCTTTAGGGGACTAGTTAGAAGGAAAATTTTTGTAAAGACACTGAAACTTGTGGAAATTGTGTTTAAATATTAACTACTTAATTTAAATATTGGATATGTCACTTCAAGTAAGAAACAGAGGCAGAGTTCAGTGAAAGAAAGGTATGTAAAGACCATACAGTTCTTATTTTAAACACAGCAGATCAAAATTTCAGTCTGCACAGTACTTTGTGAAAGGACCTGGAGGACAAAAAAGCTTTCATCTGCCCTTCAACAAAGATCTGAGTCTTAGGGTGCAATCTAAGATGCTTGCAATACAATCAGATTTGATATCTCGGCTAGCATTGCCCACTATTCCTTTCTGGTACGGTTTGGGTTACTCAGCCACAAGTTAAGTAGGTAGTCCAGTCTGGAGGAAGCTGCACTATTGCCCATGCTGTATCTTACTTGGGATTAAAAAATATCTCTACCCTTCCCCTCTTCTAGCTTAGTATTTTTCATGAGCACTAGAATAATTTATAACATTGCTAGATATATAAGCAAGCTGGCCTGAATTTTATTTTTTTTCTCCTGGAATAAGTCTGTATTCTTTGACACTACAACATGAGATAATATTGTATATGTCAGCATTTTTAACGTATGCTTGTCTGCTCATAAAACTGTTGCTGCCTAAGCTTACATACTGTCACATTTTAATGCCTCACTGACTGAAACAAAATAAAATGTGACATAAGCCTTTTCCAAAATTATATTTGGGAAACAACCAATGGCATTTAAAATCCAATAGAAATGCAAATATTTAATGTATCAGTACATTCTGCTCTGCTCCAGTCTCTTTGCCTGAATATAATATCTAAAGCATATATCGCTCTCCTTATGCTAAGCACATGCAACTAAACTAGATTCCTAAATTTTCTTCTTCAATTCTATGGCTTAAAATGAGATACAGATGTTACTAAACTCTTCCATTTTGTTTTCTATCATATAAATATATAACCTTCTCATGTGATGCTATGGATTCAAGCCCCATTCAAAATTCTGGTAATTCCTATTAATTCAATTTCATGAAAATTCGTTTTCAGAATCATCAGCCTTCTAGGTGCCACCTTTAACACTGATTTGAACATAGCTATAATTCCTGAAACATAGATGAGTGAAAAAGAACCGATCTTGTTTTTTTTAGCCCTGTCTCTTCTTGCTATTGGTGGTTCAGTTCTTTTTGGGCACTCTCCATGTATTCCCTTTTTTGCTTATAGTGTTATGGTGGTCAAAATGCTTCCTACTTCTGCCTTGAACTCTATTTGTAACCAAACAGCACATCTTATTCGTGGTGCTGAAATCTCTCCCTTTGATAAATACTTGGAGCAATATTTGGGGAAACTTCTTCACCAAGTTTTTAATGAGTTCACTAAATGGAAAATAAGATGTGCAAAACACAGATTTTGATCTGAATATAACCAAGCAAACATTAGGGACCAGTCCATAAGAGCCATTTTCAGATTGCCTAAAAAATAGATTTAAAATTTTGACCAGACCCTAGCAATGGCATTCAGGATAATCACGTAATAGAGAAAAGAATGCTTAAACTGAATTCTAGGAAATGTTAGAGAGATGGAAATCTTGTTCCTTTCTTGGACTGTGATGTCTAATCAAAGGCAGCAGTGAGGGATAGTTGTGAAACTGGGATTCAGAGTCGAAATCTCTACTGCTCTGAATGACGCGGCAGAACACTTCAGACGCAATGATTGCAACTTTTTAGGAGGGTTAGGACTTCCTTATGTGTCTGAGCTTTTCCTCACCTCTGCAGCCAGGAATACAGGAGACTGTAGAAACCCTGATGGTAAGGAAGTGATGGTCAGTCCTGGATTCTGCTCTTTACTTTCAGGATTCCTATGGAGTTTGTTCTATATAGCAGTTTAATGTAAACTGTAGCAAAATATGAGTAGTTCTGATCAGTCAAGTCTCTGAACGCCTGGTGCCTTTTTCAAAAATCAGGTGTTACTGCAGCAAACAGTAAGCATTTAGTAAAGTAGCATAGAATAGATCACGAAAAAACAATTATTTTACTGTGAGATAGAAACAGTAGTGTGGAGAAGGATACTGTGGATACACAGAAGATTTTTTTCACAAGAGCAGTTTTTTTTATCCCAGCAGGGGAATATGATTAAGTAAACACTATCAATTCAATCTTAGCAATGTGCTTAGATTTTCAATGTGCATAAATTTTGAGCACAAGTTATATGTTTTATCTTTTAGCAATGGTTGAGATTCAGAGTACTCTATACTTATGTTTTTTAAATCCTTACAAAATGGACATAATACAAAAACTACTGAGATCAGTAGAAATGTAGAAAAATGGGACTGGGGTGTGAGGACATGGAAACCATTCAAACAACCTGCTGGGCATTCAGAATAGCTCCCTTGCTGTTCCCATATTACTCCTTCATGAGTGACCCATTTTAAAAGCAATTAGGTTATGCTCCTGTTACTCTAAGAATTTTCCAATTTGTAATCTAAATGTGTTCAGAACCACTTTATACTCACTTCTTCTTGTCTCAACACTTGTCCTTTAGCTTGAGGGCTTTTTCCCCCCCTTTCTATTGTTTTCTTTCTGCTTTATTTATACACACTTTTCCTCCATAGGCTGCATTTGCTTGACTAAAACAAGCCATACTATTTTAGCCCTGTTAAAAGATGTACTCCACCCAGAGCAAATATTTCACAATATCGGCTGTCTATGACCCCCACTAGAAAAATTCACAAACCATAGAGCAGATTTTGGAAATGTTCAATGTTCCTTACTTTCACAATCTCTGACAGGCAGCAGAGCACTGCAATTTTCCAAATAGGTAGTATCTCAGAAATAAAGTAGTACAGTGATAACAGTGCACAACTGTTGGCTTTATTTAATAGCTAAGGACAACTTTCATTGATCTTTATTGCTGCAATCAGAAATTACATTCTTGTTTTCAAAATTATCATCCTTCTCCCCACTCCTCTCTTAATACATATTTCAGCCTGGCTTTGAATTGCTTCTGGTATCTAGCCAACAGAATGGATTTTATGATTCATGACTAAAAAAAAAGAATGACATTGAATTTAACCTTCTAACTGTAATCCTTTTAAGTCTTTATAGCTTACAATACAGCCATCTTGGTTTTAATGGCAGCTGTTTCTTCAGATTTACAGCTCAATTTTCACAAATACATGAAATACTTATTGTAGGTCTCAAATGACATGTGTTCAGGAACATTACAGTAATGAGTAAAGGTATTTTTGTACTGTCACTAAACATATAATCAAGCTTTCAAGAATTTTGTGCCGAAGTGCTGCATTATGTTTTTTTCCTTCTGGCATTAACTCTACTAGATGGTCTGTACAACTTGATTACTTGTCCTTTGTGGAACATTCACTTTTACCAACTGCCAAATAAAAGCTGCTGAAAGACATATCTTTCAAAAAATGTTTATACAGATAGCCACACCTGCAATATTAACTATATGTTGAGAATGGCTATCTTTCTGTTACAGATTATGGGGAAGGGTAAATTGCAGAAGACCTTAGCAAGTTTAAGGCTAAGAACTGATGAGAATTTTCATGTTTAATTTACACAGTGTAAACTTTTTCTTGAGATAACTGTGACCTTAAAAGTTGTGAGTCCACCATTTTATGTGAGATCTTGAGACAAAGATACAGCAAAGTTCATGTAAGAAGGATAAGAAGAAGAACCATATAGAACTGACTCTCACCAGGTGCTGGGATCTTGGATGGGGAATTACCATATCCACAGCAAAAGGGAGAGAAGTGACCATAGGAGAAGCTGGACAAGGCATAAGGAAAAGAGTGTGGCATGTGCTAGGATCTAAAAAGTCTTCCTTCAACTCTGCTTTTGTCAGTTTCTGCTCTAATTCTATATCTAGTTTTGACTATTCTCTCTGCAGCTGAACTGGGTCTGATTTTGCATGGTTCAAATTGGACCTCTGTCCTGGGTTCAGCAGTAGCAGTCATTTTTTCTCCTTCTTAGTGGCTGGTGCAGCGCTGTGTTCCTAACTTTCAGCCTGAGAACAGTACTGATAATACCAATGTTTGTAGCTACTGCTTAGAATGTTTACAATCGGTCAAG
>WYDI02034814.1:7201-20019 GCA_009867235.2 Psittacus erithacus
TTCTTTTCTTGTTTGCGGGTGTTTTTTTTCTCACCCGGGGGGTGTTAATCGTTTCCCCCTCCCCCACACCGCCCCCCGGGGGGGGGGGGGGAAGGACAGGTTGTGGGGGGAGAGCAAGCAGGCTACATGCTTTTCTAATTTATGACTAAGCTTAAACCACGACACCCCTTATTTACAAAGATTGCAAAAAGAAAACTAAGAAGGTACAAAGCCAGCTTATGTTTGACAAACAAAACTGTTCAATCTCTGCAAAGATTTCCCCAGCTAACTTAACATGGGACATTTATTGTCCTCTGGTCAGGAGTTGGCAGACCTGCTTTATCCACTCTTAACAGCTCTTGACTAAGTACTTGCATCCTGCTTTAGCAGCAGTGACTGGATCACTTCTGAAGTCCTCTTTCAATTCCTGACCTATACTGCAACAATGGTTTACTTCTGCTGTTTAAATATGGGTTCATTTCCTCACAAAGAAATCTTATATTCACAATGTCAGTTATAAACCCCTGACCAAATTATCTCAGCTGCATATAGCACAGGAGGTGCTGTAGATATTGTTGACTGTCAGCTTGGGCTGTGGTTATACAGGATGAAACCTTGCTATCCTCATTTCTGAGCACCTACAGTGCTCAGAAAGTCAGCCTATTGTTAGAGAGAGTCAGAGTTTAAAGCAGAAATAAAAACGAGATGTTAGCACTCCATTACTGAAACTGAAGCTGCATTGTTACAAAGGGAGATCTCTCAAGCATTTTTCTGTCTGATGTTCTCACAATGCCCTTCATTCTGACAGAATGAGACAACACACATGAAAGGTTTCATCCTGGAGGGATCTGCACAGCAGCCATTTCTCTAAAGTATCTAAAAAAAGTATTTTTCATGTGTGCACACACTTATCACTCTTACACATTCATGTATCTTCTATTCCACTCCTTAAAAATAAGCTGGCTTACTGTTGTATCATTTCCATAGTTATGCCATTGTTAGTGTCAGACTGATCTTACAAGTATCTGTTGAAAGCATTCTTAAATGTAGACATGTTTCACTCTAACAAGTCAGTACATCAAAAGTTTTTATTGCTTCCTGCAACATTCAAAAAGCAAACCCCTTCATTTGAGTCAAATCACCTTTTTTCCTTTCTAATAACCAACACAGTTCCCAAACAGTTGGACTTCTTGTTTGCTTGTTTTAATGCTGCTAAAATCATCAGAAATCTTCATATGATGAGAACCATATAACACTTCTATCATCTTCTTGCAGCACAAAGTTAAAAATGGTGAACATGTGTAATAGATGTTTAATGGAGTAAGGATGAACAAGAAGTGGTAAATTTTTGTGAGGTACAGGGAACTTATATTGTACTCCAGTAATATATTGATATGATTTTGTGCTGGCTCCTCTTCCTCAGCTGCTGAATTACTCCTGTTAACAGAATACAACAAATTACACAAGTTACATAGCTTCTTACTGCATTGCTTGAAGAAATGCATGCTCCATCTCCAGCTCAAGCACAGATCTCACCAGATGCAGTGGTTAAACCAATCACACTGCCAGCAACTAAAGCAAGTGGCATGGTCTCCTGCAAGGCGAGGATACTTACTACATGTTTGGTTTTGGCTGCTTTACTGGACTTGCAGCAAGCATGGTAATTAGTTGTGAAGGAAGCATGGCAATTAGTTGTAGAGGTTATGTCTTGTGACTGGGTGAACATTTAGATTTTCCTTATTTATATAATCACAGAATCACAGTCTGGTTTGTGTTGGGAGGGACTTTAAAGCTCATTCAGTCCCAGCCCCCCGCAACAGGCAGGGACACCTTCCACTAAACCAAATTCCTCCAGGCCCCTTCCAACCTGGCCTTGAGCACTGCCAGGGATGGGGCAGCCACAGCTTTCCTGGGCACCCTGTGCCAGGGCCTCACCAAACTCATTACTAAAAATTTCTTCCATATGTCAATCTAAATCTACCCACTTCTAGTTTAAACCATTGTCCCTTGTCCTGCCACTACAGGCCTTGCTAAAAGTCTCTCCCCATCTTTCATATAAGCCACTTTTATATAGTAAAAGGCCACAACAAGGTCTCCCTGGAGCCTTCTCTTCTCCAGGCTGAACCCACCCAGCTCTCTCAGCCTGTCCCCACAGCGGAGCTGCTCCAGCCCTCGCAGCATCTTCATGGCCTTCTCTGGACTGGATCCAACAGCTCCACGTCTCTCTTGTATTGCTGCCTCAGGGCTGGATGCAGGAGTCCCAAGACAGAGTCTGCTACAGTCTACAGGCTACATTAGAATTTCGTTCTCAGAGTTTATTAACGACAGCTAAAGATCCGACCAGTGCAACCTGATTTGGAGATAAAAGTTCCTTTCGTACTAATACTCACAAAATTGATCTGTTTGCATGTTTCTCCAATTTTAATTAATCAAAAAAGAACCCATCAAAAAGCTGCTGGAAAGTTCCTGCTGACAAAATAAGGTAGCTTTCATCGTGTTGCGTAGCTGCGTGAGTCGAAAGAGGAAACTTTCTCAGCCCTGGCAAGTGTATTGGTGCTGAGCCACTAAACTTCCCATACTTGTTGCTATCACATTTGTGTTGCTTTCCTCAGACAGAAAAAGAAGCTTTATCTTAAACTTGCTACATACCAGTGAAAATTTAGCATAAGTATATACTGAGCAGAAATTATTTGTCCTTTCTTTGGTATACTAAGTGTTCTTCAAGTCTCATAAATAATTTTTAAAGCTACCTACTGTGATAAAATATGCAGCGGGGGTCTGACTAGAATACTGTGATACACTGATATTGGGAATTCCATGTCTTACAACACATTTTCATTCTCTTACCTGATGTCTTCCCACTTCCCTCCTAATTCCCATGAAATTACTGAATTTGTTTATTGTGTAGCACCCATCATGGAGTTTACAATATGTAGATTGTTACCAGCACGATGGCTGCATTTAAATTAACATGCAAAATATCTTGTATACAGGCAGAGAGTGATATGCTTATCTTCCTTGAGAACATTAAAACAGTGAACTTGACCATCTTATCTTGTTCAGTCATTTTATTAGTGTTGGGTTTTTTTTTTGTGGAAAACTGCAGTATAATGTTAGTCTCTGTGAGAGTATATCTTGACTTTCATTTCACAGCAATTTATTGCAGACCAGAATAAATTCAAAGTATAAAAACTGCCTGTCTCAGATGTAATATTGTGTCAGATAATATCATCTTAGTAAATATTGTTTTCCATGGAAAAAAAAAAAAAAGAAAATAAATAGTGGGTATACGTTATCCTGAGAAAACTCATAGCGCGGACACTCCCAGATCGATGGTCCTGTGGGATAAAAAATTGAATTGGAGCCGTACTTCATGCTTTTCCTTGGTAAATAGTGCCCTCTGCAGCATGCCTGCAATTTCTGCAAGTACAATGCTCTTTCTGACTGACCCTTAATGCATCACAGGCAAGTGACGTTGTGCCAAAAACACATTATTCCAGAGAACCTGCATAGGTCTTGTGTTGCTTTGCAGTGGATGCTGTAGATCCAAATGTTTCCCAGGCTTCAGCAGCACCAAGAAAAGAATTTCTGGATTTGTGAGAGACATGGTGTCTCTGAGGAATGCAAAAGCTAGACAGATATGAAGAAATAAGCCTGCTCATTAAAGCAGTTATAACAACATAATTTGGAAAACCTTTCCATACAGTTCTTTCTAGTAGTAATAGCGTGCATTTGTATGGTGTCTTTCAGCCAAAGGTTTCATTTAATAATTCCTGTGAGATTTGTATAGGACATGATACACATTATTAACACCATCTAGAGTATAATATTTTTTTTTTAATTTTGCTTTTATTTTATTAAGGTTTTTTAAAAACCTCAGTATATGCTGTAATGTTTATCTGTTTAATCCTAATTAATTTTAAAGACCTTTTAGTCATGACAGCAGTTTCTAGTTCAGATATTTTCTCTTCTGAATTTATTTCTTTTCTGCTGTACATAATCTGTCTTACAATGTACCGTCTCTTATTCAAAGAGAATTTTTAATCTTTTATGGGACTTGATAGTGCCTGATTCATAATAGAATAAGTTCAGAATAAGAGAATAAAAGCATGCTGGGATAAGAAAAATAAGAGCTAGACAAACATCTGTCAGGAATCATATAGATGTGACTAGGGGCAGAATATTGACTAGGTGACCTCATGAGGTCATCTTTGTTTCCAGTCCCATTTATTATTATTCCATGAAAACCTTTGCTTGAGAAGACTTCTTTTGTACTGTGTCAGTCTGCTACAACAAAGATCAACATGAGTGTCTGTACTGAAGATCTGTCATTATATGTACATGCAAAGGGATTACAAGTCAATTACTGCGCAGCCCAAGGATATGGATTTAATCTAAAAAGCAAAACAGATTGGAAGACATTGAACTGCATGCTGCAACCTCTTAACTGCTTCCACTCATTAAAATATGGCTTGGGCATTTATGCATTCCGGTACCAACTGTAGTTAAGACATTAAATCTACAGGCTGACCTCCCACTATGTCTACTCTAGATATCTTTCTGCTACAACAGCAAGTTTGGAAATGCCTGGAGGTCATCTTTCCCTAGAATGCTTCTGTATATGTCAGAGGAGGAGGAGCTAAGTATTCAAACTTTTCTTGGGTTTTGAGGACATTTCACCCAAGTCCCAGCTTCAGATTATCACAGCTTTTAGGCACTCCTATGTTTGTTTCATGCACAGATAAGAAGTCTGTTAAGTCTGCGATCTTTTTGCAAGAATGTAGACGAGAAGTAGTGATGGGTCTGCTGTGGAAGGAATTCCTCCCTGGACACAGTCCTCCAGAGCAGAAAAGCAAGAGGTTTTTCTCTTCCGATTCAGCACAGAGAGGGAACAGAGCATTCATCAGACTTGGGAATGGTCCTTTGTGCAGGACATCAGCAGTAGCGTAGCCCAAGACTTGAGCTGGAGGGCAGATGTGGGGAAAGCTGCAGGCTGCACTAGGAGCAGAGACAGGAGATAATGTGCTGACAACAAGAAGCTGAGGCCAATTATGCTCAGCACAGTGAGTTCATCTATATAACAGTGTCTGCAAAATTTGAGAAGAAGAGCAGACCCTAAGCCCTGCAACCTAAAACCAACACAGAACATTGTCAAGGACAAAGCACTGATCTCAAAACTGAGGAACTCTTGGTCAAGAGTTCTGCAAGAGGCTCATGGCACAGAATATGCCCCAGACGCAACACCTGAAATGAATCAGTTGAAGTGCTTGGATGTGTTTCAGCCACATGCCACAGCTGGAGAGTGCTTGCTGTGCTAGGTAGACCAGGGTCTTCTTAGGATCATTCGCAAGAGGGGACCTCAAATAAGAACAGGCAGAGAAAATGTGAATGTTGTTTGATAATACATAAGATCCAGAGAAGTATTACTTCTTCCACAAGGAGTAATTACATGCATCCACAAAATGGAAATTATAAGGATTGAGGAAAAATGTGGGGGAACAAAGCCACCAGCTGTCTGTGAAAACTTGCCATAGGTGGCAATAACAAGTGGATAATGGAGCCCTTCTCCCAGGAATGTCCCACACTGAAAGTGTCAGGAAAACCTCTGGTTGCCTCAACTGGCTATTGGGTACCCTTTTTACTTTGAGTCACTGATCTGGTACTGTTATGACTCATCAAGAACAGCAGTATCTTACTAGAAATACATCTATAGACCATAAATATTTGTAACTTTTCCCTTTTTTATTAAATTCAGTAAAATAAGACATGCATGGTTCATGCATTGGTAGGTACACCAGGAGATGTGGTGCATCACCACCAAGAACTATTCTATAGCTATGAGACTTCTAATAGAGATGAGGTTTACCGCCTCTAAAAAGCTGACAAGCAGTATTAACGGGTGTTTTGCCACCACAACTCAGTTACTAGCATTTCTTCTCATTGTAGCATAAAAGTGAAATATCATTTTGTTCCTATCCTTGAAAGGCACTGCTGCAGATACAGTTTGGCTGTTACAGAGGTCACTGGAGGTAGGTAACTGCTGAAATAATGAGCAGTAACAGAACTGTAAGTCTGACCTCCCTCACAGCTCTGGCCTGATATATTGATATACCTTATATAATGTACTAGTTCACTATTCAGTCTCGAGGAATTGGAGATTGAGTATTTTCCCTTACTCTTTCTTCTGAATATTAGAAGTCCAAGTCAATATATAAATTGCCATATGTAATTATTTTAACCTTCAGGACTGGACAACATCAAACCACAATGATCATATTATTTCAAAAACACTTGTCTTTTGTCTTTTTGAGAATTTTTAAGCAATAAAGTGTATTCATTTTCTCTGAGATATTTTACGAATGTCTTTATTCAGATAACTGAGTTGTATTTTCCCCATCACAACCATTCTACCTATTCATTTTTGTACTCTTATCCACCCAATTCAGTCTGAATGTACTTGTCATATTAAGCAATGCACTGAAAAAAAAAGAAAAAAGAAAAAAAGAAAAAAAAACCCAAACGAACAAAAAACTCAAACAAACAAAAAAAACCCAAAACCTGTATGTTTTTACTGCACATAAAAGACGTAAAATAGTTGTCTCCCCCAGCAACATATTCTGCGTTCAGGACTACTCTATATGTCATACTGTGTTTATTTTATCAAAGGTAGATTCATAGAAGAAAACATCTGCCTTCAGCATATCTGTTGGAAAGCAAGTGCAATACAGTTCCCGTCTGTTCACCATAACCTATATTTGCAGGACAAGCCTTGGGCTGGCATCCTTCAAGGAAGACAGCATTAAAGCCAGGAAGGAATGGATAAAAACATGACTGACACTTCTGTACAGGATCACATCTGGTTACAAGCCTCAAGAGGTTGATTTCTACAATAGCACACTCTTGCCTGGAGTGTAAGATTCTGGTTGTAATACACCAGCGACGCAGCTCCACAGACACCAAGTGAAGCTGATCGAACAAGAAACATGAAATAAAAGTCTGGAAGCAGATGTCAAACGAGTTACCAAGGGCAAAACAGCCACTGAGACTGAACTTGGTACAGGCTATGGGAGTGAGGGAAAGATACAGTTGGTGGAGGGCAAGAAAAGAAAGCTCTAATAGGAGAAAAAGTTTCTCATTTCACAGCCAATGCTAACCAGGACATATCACTCATTAAGAAAGAGTTCTCCATCCCTCTTACTCACATTCTGCAGTAGCAAGTCATCTCTCTAGGCACAGAGTATTACCTCTGAGGCCCACAAGTGTTCTAGGAGGGAGATACCACCACCAAGACTTACACATCAGCTTCTGGTAGTCAAGACAGCAAGCGCAGATTGAGCGTGCTGCAGAGAGAGCAGGAACCACCATGGTGATTCAAAGTTCAGGGACTCTGCATAGTGCTGCTATGCCAGAGTGCTGCAGGCAGGCTGCTGGGGCCTCCACTAGTTACACAAGACTTCTTAAAATTGTTTGGACCAGGTGTGTGAAGCTAGGCAAAATCCTAGGACTCACAGAATGCAAAGTTACCAGAAATTCAAATCATCCATGATTCTTTTTTTTAACATTTTTAGAGATAGAGGAGAAAATTTGCTTTCAGCCTTTATTTTTAGTCAATCTAGAATGTTCTTAACAAAACGAGCAAGAAACAAAAAAAAACCCTAAATGTCAACCTCAATGTCAATCTTGTAGCATACTTGACATCAGGCTTGCTTTTTTTTTTTTTTTCCTGAGAAATAAATGTATTTTTTGCATTTAATGCCTGAGAAGCAGTAGATTCACTGAACCTTTTCAGTTCATGAAAATCTAATTGCTGGAAATACTTCGCAAGCCCGAGTTGCCATCCTTCCCAGATGAGTTCCTTACTGCCTATAATTCATGGCAGCTAACAAAAGTAAACTAAAAAAGCAGACTGATTTCCCAGTTAGCCCAAGGAACTGTATAAGGCTTTTGACTGTTAGAGGAAAACTGTGTTATCCTGTTGTACACCCAGGAATGCTCAGCTGGAGCATTTGGCAAAAGCATCAGGGCAATGGGGCCAAGAACTGCCAAGACAAGTATGTATACCTGTTCAGTCTTGCTTAGACCTATTGAAGAGGATTTAAAAAAACATTCATATCACACTGGATCCAGTTTGTTGGGAAAAGTTAGGGACACATCCAGACTGATGCCGCATTACTCAAAAGTTTAGTTCACTGAAACAGCATTGATTTTGTGTTCATCATCAGAGTGACAGAGACCACAAAGAAGATTGGTCTCTGTAGGAAGGTCCAAGCTCAGGGTCTCAGTGGGAGGAGACACCTCTGTTCCCAAACCTGCCCAGCATAGCAGAGGATACATGAAGGCAGTGATGGAGGGACAAGGTTCCCTATGTGGAAATTCACCTGCAGCACCAACGATCCACCACCTCCTGCATCTGCATTGCCTTAGCTTCTGTACCTCTTCTGAAAAAACAACGTCACCACTAAAGCTGTGGTGAACCGGTATCTGTATTTCATATCACATTGCACTCTGAGCAGTGAATTCCTTACAGGTAAAAATCGAAGAGAATAAAGAGCAAAACTGATGCTGTGCAAGACATGTCACGAGTGCCACAGCATTGATCGGAGGAGAAGAAAAAGAAAGCTAAAATTCAAAAATCTGTGTCATATGCTTTCTATGGACTAAAAATGTCTCAGTGGCATCATGCAATTACAGCCCTCTATCCTGCCGTAACTCTTGTGTTAGCAACTTAGCCCATTTGTCCGGACACAGAACAAAATGGATAAATTTTTTAGTTGTCTCGGTTTATTGCAATAATATAACCATTGTATTAATACCATTAATAAGTTCTTACTTGGGTGATCTTCACAAATGCTTCACATTTAAAGATTTAATAAAAATGTTCCATTTAATGGTTCAACATTATTAAAGCAGGAGATAGTATATACTTTTATCTATCAATCTCTTTCTGTGGGCATACGGGCAATAAAAGTATATGTATTAGAATTTGTCTTTAATAAAAGCCATATATTTTAGCAAGGCAATACTCTAAGAGTGGACAAGTTCATTTACAGGTTTCAAAGGGACCTATAAAAAACCCTGTTCATCTGCCTTAATTATGTCAGTGTTGAGTCTTGAATTTACTCCCTCTTTGTAAATAGTAGTTAAAATTTAATTTCTGGTGTTCTGCATGAAGTACACTTAAAAATTAAGGTTCACAGAACTTACAGCTTCAAGTCAGTGCAGTCTTCCCGCAACCTGTGTTAAAAACTTCGGAGTCCTGATCAAGAGATTAAAAGATACTTTTTATTTCTAAAGCATCATAAGAACCATAATGAGTAAGTGACTGTGAAGAGCTCTAAGTCTTTTGCAGAGTCCTTTAGATATGTCTGTCACACTGATGGTGATTCTGGCAACACACAGGTGTTCTAAGCTGCTAAGATCTGCTAAGCTTTATACCAACCGTTTTTGTTTTTTTTTTTTATTTCTCTTAATTTTAAAGCTTAGACGCTGAACTTACCAGAAAAAAGTAAAATATGCAAGGGCATCAGAAAAAAAGAGACATGATGGAAATAATGAAATCATTACCAATATTTAAGATGGACTCTGATACTTGAGCAGCTTTAGCACAGGCAGACTAGAAGTATCTTTTAGACAGGCTGGAAGTACCTTTCTCTGGGGTCACATCAACATGTCTGAAGCACCAAGGTGGGAGAAGGCTGAACGAGGGCGTAATCAGATTTCTCTGAAAATAGCTGCATCCTGCCTCCACACGCATAAAGGCAGCATACATCTAGTCTGCTGTTTTCAAGCAAGTTAGCTATTAGACTTCTGTCAAAACTAATTGAGTAGCCTGATCTGTGGTTTGTCCTGGTCCTACCTGGAGCAGTCTGCCGCACTGACTGTCCTGGTTTCAGCTAGAATAGGGTTAATTTACTTCCTAGTAGCTGGTGCAGTGCTGTGTTTTTGACTTTAGCCTGGGAACAACACTGATAACATACCGATGTTTTGGTTGTTGCTCAGTAGCACTTACCCCAATCAAGGACTGTTCAGTCTCTCATGCTCTGCCAGTGAGGAGGGGCACAAGAAGCTGGGAGAAGGCAGACACAGGACACCTGACCCAAACTAGCCAAAGAGGTATTCCATACCACAGCATGTCATGCATAGTATATAAACTGGGGAGTTACCCAGAAGGCCCAGAGTGCTGCTTGATTCAGGCTGGGTATCGGTCGGTGGGTGGTGAAGAGTTGTATTGTGCATTGCTGTTTGTTGGTTTGGTTGGGGTTTTTCCCCTTTTAGTTTTATATCTCTCTCCTTGTTATTTCCCTTTTCATTTTTACTATTGTTATAGTATTAGTATTATATTGTACTTTAATTATTAAACTGTTCTTTTCTCAGCTTAGGGGTTTTACTGTTTCTTCTTGATTCTGCTTCCCATCCCACTGTTAGGGGGGAGAAGGTGATTGACAGAGTGGCTGCATGGTACTTAGTTGCCAGCTGGGGTTAAACCACAGCACTGACTTATTGCAGACAGAAGATATCCAACATAAAACTGTCAATCTAACAAGAGCTCAGTCATTTGTCATCCATCCCAAGGGATTTACCCCTGTCTAGGAATGAGACATTTTTCTTCTGGGACTTATGAAACAGGTGAGCTGTGCAGGAGTGCAGTCTTCTGATCTGCTCTGCTGTGTATCTCCTACTTTCCCCTTCACTCATGCAGACCAGTGATAAGACTTCTAAGTGTTCTGAAGAGGGAAGATAAGAGAGGGAGAGGGGCAGGCATTCGCTACATTCAGGTCTCTCCCTAGGTCTAAACACAGAAGACTCTTTAGTTTTCAGTGGAGTATCATGATCTCCACACAGAAAGCTTTTAAGATGAAAGACCTTGCACTGACAGGAATAGCACACTGGTTTACAGGTCTTACCATCACATATGTTATAGGTATATTCTTGCAGTGGCGCATGACTCCTTAATTTCTCCTTACAGTAAAATGGGTATGAGAAGTTAACCACCTAGTCCTCCCAAATTATGAAGGTATGGAATCCACTATAGCCAGTCTAGAGGACACTTGCTAGAAAAACTGAAGGAAAAATAGCTTTCACCCACCTAATTTAAACCCTATATAGCTCTGGTGGCTGAGCAGCAACTTTGCTAAATTACAGATGTCAAAGGAGAAATAGTGTCTCTGCCTCTGCGCTTCCAGTTGATATTTATGATATGGCAGAATAAAGAAGAAAGTTTTGGCTATTGAAAAAAAGTCTTAGATAATAAAAATGTTTTAGATATTAAGATATTCAGATATTTAGAGATTAAGATGCAAAACGTAACTCCTTGTAGAAGTTGTATATTGAAAAGTACTGTGTTTAATCTTCTGAAGATATATTGTAATAATTGCCTTCCTGTGATAGGACACTAAACCTGCTTTAGGATGTATCATCATCGTGAGGACATACCACACAAGAAGCTTTTCATTGACAGTATTTCATGTTTTATGAGGCTTGCTAAGCTTCAAAGAAGCTAGTCTGCATTTAAACAGTTCCTTAAATTAACTCACTTTTCCCAGTTTAGAATGCAGGTAAAATAAAGTATTTCAAAAAACAAAACCCATTGGTCATGAAGCTACAGAACTGACATTTTGTAAAGGACACCAGCAAAGGAAAGAGAAAACACATACAGAGAAATGGGGTCCTCAGAAAATGAAAAAAAAAAAAAAATCAAAGCATTATTTCTGCCTTCTCATCACTTACCTAATTTTTTAAGTCTACCAGCAGACTGGCTGGTAACTGGAGAATGAATAAAACAGAGATATAGTCCCACAGAGTCTGATGAAAATATAACAAATTTTTACAATGCTTTAATCTATCTGTATAGGTGTTATCACGGTTAATGCCATTAGGAAATTTGGGCACAGCTTCCTTTTTTCTTGGTCAATATATGAAAATACTTCAAGCATCACTTGCACTCCTGGGAGGCAGGTGAGTAGCAGCCAGACATCTCTCCTGTCCCCATGGAGTCAGGCAGATCTCTAATAGCTTTATTAATCCCTATGAACTAGTGCAGCTCCTGGCCCAGCGTGCAGAAGTCTGGTGAACTCAGTTATGTGCTCAGATTTTGGATATGATGGTTAATATGCTGATGCAATACTGCATGGAGAATGAGTGGACCCAGCACCTTACAAACAGTGATCCCACCACAGGGTTAGAGGGCATAGCTTTCAGTCTCATGCATAAAATTCAACCCATAGTTGTTTAAAAAAGCTGTAATGTGCTTTGGTATCTTGACATACCTGAAGAAACATTATGACTCATGTTCTTGAACAGTTGCACTTCTTACATCAGTTGTGAACTGTAACCAGCAGGAATTAAGATCTGACTACCAAATATAATTTCTATAGATTATCAAAATCTCATTAAAAAAAAAAAAGCCAAACCAGAAGCTATGGAAATGCAGTTGCAGTGAGAGTCAGATTTGAGAAAGTTTTGTTGAAGAGTTCATCCCTTTCAGAAGTTTCAAATCATCCAACTCCTGCAGTTGCTAAGGTAATATAGATACGTACATATAAACATATATATAAATATATATGTCCTATATAAATATATTATTAACATCTCTTTTAGCTTCAACATTTGGCTTGCTAATTAGACATTATTAGCCATACTTCACTGTTCTTTATAAACCTAATACAATAGTTGTACTTCTGCACTACAGAACTCTGCAGATGCATAGGTCCAAGCTGCAGTAAAGCAACCATAGTTGCTCTACCAGCGACCAGAGTGCAGATCATTTGTCCTGGGTTCAGCAGTAGCAGTCATTTTTCTCCTTCTTAGTAGCTGGTGCAGTGCTGTGTTTTTGATTTTGG
>WYDI02034816.1:0-11971 GCA_009867235.2 Psittacus erithacus
TGGGTTTGTGCTTGGGAGAAGGAGGAAAGAGGGTTTGTGGTGATGGGTTTGTGCTTGGGAGAAGGAGGAAAGAGGGGATCTGGAGATGGGCGTGTGGGGGGGGGGGCGAAGGGGTGGGGGGCGAGGAACCAACCCAGAAGTAAAAGCTTAAAATAAGAGCTGCTTTCAGACACGGTGCCAAATGCAGCGCTGGCAGCAGCGGGCACAGGGCTGATGACTTCCACCCGAGCTCGACTGAAGTGGATGCCAGCGGCGCGTTGGCTCCCCGAGCTCTGAGGAAGGCCATGGAGCTTTGTCAAGTTTTCCCGAGCGAAGAGCAAACTTCAAAGCCGTTGCGTCCCCCCCTTCCCTCGCTCCCTGTCCTGCAGTCCTTTCACAGCAGCTCATCTAGCAGCTCCTTTGCCAGGCAGACGGGCTCCTTGCAGGCGCTTGTGCCCCCATGTCCCAGCTCTCCCTTTCCCTGGTTAAAGGAGAGAAGCAGACGGTGCCGGGAAGCACAAACCCTTTCCATTCCCCCCCGTCCCTTCTTTGCTTTCTGCTGGCTGCAGAGGTGCTGCTCAAGGCTGGGGAACTGGGGGACATCCTGGGTTCACCAAAGCGCTCCTCAAGTGCAGTGATTTAACCATGTGCAGCAAAGCTGGGCTGGCTCCAGAGGGCATGGAGCATGTCCAGGCCACCACAACAGGGGCTTCTCTCGAAGCGGCCAAGCTCCATGTATAAATGATGGGGTTCCTAACGCTGTCACTTGCTGCTGTGGGCTGATCCTGAAAGCCACACAACCGCTTGCTGCACTGGGCTTCTTTACAACCACTACTGTATTGAAGGTGGATGACACTCAATACAGAGGGATAGCCCAACCTGTGTCCTGAACAGAGGAGATGCCAACCTTTAAGGAGATGGAAGTGTCTCAAAAACTACCTGGACATCCCAACATCTGCGGACCTGTGGAGTGCACATCTGGCTGCAGCTCCCTCTAGTGCTCATCTATTTTTCAGCTCTACCCAAAACCACTGCTTCAGCAACCTGCTTGGCCAAAGCCAAGCCCCCCTAGGAAAGCTAAAGGGGGTGCAAAAGGAGGTGGGTAGTGTGATAAGAGTCCCTACAGGCACTGACACTATGACACCTCCTATTGAAACCAGCAGCTGCCTCACCTCCCCATGCAAAACAAGCCTTGAGGACCACAAAGTGATGCAACAAAATCCCTCTCTAGGATGGGAAAGTGATTGCAGAATGCAGCGTGCAAAAATAAGAATCTGGGTCTTATATGCATTGAACTGGAAGGCTGCCTCTCCATGACAGCCCTGATCCTGCAAAGATCCTTCCATATTCCATTAGTTCCCTGGATTTCAGACAGAAGAGGCCAAAATGCAACTTCTCCAGCAGCAAGAGCAGGTTTATGAGCTGCTGACCATCCATGCATCGCAGCGGATGCTCAGCAGTGCATCTGCAGCAGGGAAGGGCACGGTGGTGATTTACAACCATGGGGGTCTGGACCATAGAACTCATAAAACTAAGCCAACTAAAACAAAACAAATAACTCCCTTTCAGCTTCTCCTTGCTTCTACTAATTTATGGGGGGTAATTGTGTTACAGGGAAGCACTGAACAGCTGAAGAGGGTGTTTTTCTTCTCCCTGCAATTACATCACACCCCGCATCAAAATTGAATTTCCTATCGCCTCTCATATCAGTCGCTCCCTCTTCCCCAGGCTGGCAAAACCCACCCCTTTATCTTCCCCTTTCCCTCCCAAACCCTCTTTGAAGCTTGCTCTGGCACTGTGCCTACAACAACATCGCAGCGGGCAGACCGCTGAGACAAGCCTAAGAAGACCGAAAACATCTCGTCGCACTTTCCTCCCCCTTCATCCCCTCCCTTTCCCCCCCTCCTTCTCCATCCACGAGCCTTGGAAGGGGCAGGGTTTGATTGTGCAGCGCCCAGCATGTGAGTCCAGCGCTGTGATTGCAGCTCTGAGGTATTACTTGGTATTCAGTAACACCAATCTCTGTTCCATAAGAGTTTACCCATGGAGTTTCCAAGGATGGTACCCTAGCCCCAGCGGTGGCAGGGAAAAGAGAGTGATGGGGTGGAGGGGAAAATTGGGCAATGTTTCCATAGAAAAACAAGGGTGGAGAAGTGAGGAAAAACAGAAAATGAGAACAAAAAATCCCCTATAACTCTGTAAGATCCCAATTGGCAGCATCCCAGTGGTGAAGTGCCCTGGGACAAGGAGTGTAGGTCCCTGCCAGGCTTTAAACAGGTGTGAGGGGAGCACATCTGGATGCAGTTCGTGCTTCAAATGCCACTTTAATCCTGGCTTTCATCTTCCCCACTCGCTCTGTGATAGGGGGGGATATGTCTGCTGGGAAGGGGAGGAGCAGCAACTGCAGCGTCTTTCCTCCAACTGCTTCTCCCCCCATCCCCAAAAGCAACTCTTGCACTTAACCACTTACCAGCCAAAAAGCTGCTTTTGCCAACAAAGTAATGGGGACCTTGTGCTGCCTTCCAGCCTGTTTTTCATGTCTGTGGCTTGTCACAATGCTATCAGGTTCCCTCTGAAGCTCATCTCACCTTGCCCTTTGGGGAAACCCAGGCTTTTTGCTCAGGATTTAGCACCTTGCTTATGTGCGCCCCTAATGGCAAGTATTTGAGAGAGCCCTTCCACTCACTTATGGGTCTGTGCGTAAGTGCCTTGAGGAAACAGGGTGCCACAAAGCAGCTTGATTTCTGGCTGCATAGAAATAAAGGTTCTGAGTGAGTCCAGGCTTTGCCAGCTCATGGGCATGGTGATAAATGTCCTGCAGAGAGGAGATGCCCGCCCTCTGCAAGGTGCTGGATATATGTATCTCTCTCTCATACTTTATATATATATATTATCTATATATAAATATATGCACATATATATATATATGCAGAGCTGGGAGCCTAAATACTTAAGGAAGCTGACAGAAAGAAATAGCTGGGCTGTGTAATTTAGCCATGGTCACTGCTACAAGGTGTGAAGCTAAGACAGTGAAAAGCAAATCAGATCCTGACTCTCCTCTAATTCCAAAGTGGTCCTTAGAGTATAGAGACAGCAAGAGAAAGATGCTCTAAAGTAGATTGACTATTCCTCCCCCCAACCATGTGCATTTAAACACTCTACGAAAGGATTCACCCTGCTTCTCTTTACACATGTAATTGTGATCTCAAGCAGCTGCCTGCATCTCTTGACAGTTGTGCTGGATGTCTCTCTTTGAAGAAGATGAATTGCCACCTGGAAGGTCATCTCTCCCCTGACTGCATGCAGGGCATTGAAAACACTGGCTCCAACAAGACATTTTAATCTGCAGGTATCCAGGTTTAAGAGAGCCTTTATGAAAGGTGACTCCAGGAGACCCTCAAATGACAATGACTGGAAAAGTGAAATGGGAATTAGAGGTAGCACAGGGCCAGTGTCATAAGGAGAACAAATCAGGGACCACTCATCCCACTTTCTCACCTAACTCAAAGACCCTCACCTTGACATGCAACACAACAGACTCTCCCTGTCATTGCATTTAACTGGGCTTTTTCTTCTACGGAAGATGCTCATCTGGGGCTAACCCACATCCCCTTATTTATTCTGTGCACAGCTTCAAACCCGAGTAGAAAAGACAGATCACTCATCGAGGACATGAAACCAGATGGGTGCTGGAGGGGCTTGTTTGTTTGTTTTGCAGCAAGCAACTAATTGATTGCTTGCTTGCTTAAGCAAAGAAATGAGATAGTGATGTTTTCACTTTGTTTGCAGTGACATTACCTCAGAGGAAACTCAATCCAGACTTGACCACACTCCCTGGTATTTCTTCACCCTCCTTCCTCCCCCCCTGCCTCATTTTTGACACCCTTCATGAAATCCAAAGGTCAAAAGGTCCACAAAAAACCCCATGCTATCTGTCAAGCATCCCCTGTGACTGGAGATTGGCACCATTATCTTAGCAGCCGTCCCTATTGCTCTCATCTCCTACTCAGCACGATCAGCGGTCCCGGTGGGAGAGCTTCCCAGCATGGTAGGAGCTAATGCTAGAAACTTCGTGAAGTGGCTCATGTGAGCACTCAAGTGTGTGCTTTTCCTTGGGTATCAATGAGGAGAAGATAAAAAGAGAGCCTAAATCATGCATATTTTGGAAAGAAGATGGAGACGTATTGTTAGCACAAGAACCTAGTACACACACACTTGAAATCAATGAATGCCTGGGGAGACGCAGCGCTCGCTGCTCTTTAAACAGCTTCACAGCGTGCCTCAAATAGCAAAAACTGGGGAGGAGAACAGCAATGCCTACAAAGGCTTTTAAAACGCAGAGAGAGATAGGCAGGTACTTACATCCATTTTATCCCATAGCAAAGCCCCGTCTGCAGAATCAAAGACAGAAAACCAGCAAGGAAAAATCGTGGATTCGGCTTCATTTTCTCCACTTTCCCCCACTTGATGAAGGAAATCGGCTTCAAAGGAAAAAGAATAACACAAAAAAGGGGTTTTCCTAATTTTCTGTGCAATGTATTTCCCTTCAGTTTGGGTGTTGCTCGTCCTTGGAGATTGAACACCCTGAAAGGAGAGAGAAAGAGCACGAGCCACGGTTAGCTCCGAAGCTGAGCGAGCCGTCGCGAGAGAGAGCTCTATTATCCCAATTGCAAAGGAGTGGTTTATGAATCACGAAGAGTTTGGATTATCCCCTCTCAGTCCCCTCCCTCGCCAAGCCTTGATAGAACCTTCCGAGTCAACAGACAGACAAACCGTATGGCTTGAATTACACCCTGAGTTATGGTCTGGTTGTGTGTTTCCATTTAACCCCGCACAAGGCAAGGCTTCATTCACTGCTTCAGGTTTTCTACTCCCCCCTCTCTCTCCAAAAGGTTTGTGTAACGAAAAGAAAAGGAGATAAATCTTTAAACGAGCCCAAATTCTTCTCTCCAGATTTCTCCCTTTTTTCCCTCTCCCTTCTTTTCCTGCAGAGAAGACAAATGATGGAAGCAGCATGGCCCGACTCAACGCAGGTGCCCGTGCCCTGCAGATGTTTCGGTCTGATCTGTTACAACCAAATGCCTTTTGCTCTTTTCCCTTCTGCTTTCCTTCTCACCTCATTAACTCTGCCTCTCACTTCTTCCAAGTCCTCGGGCACCTGGAGCTCACGGAAAGGGCTGCAACTCCGTAAACATGAAATCACGTTTCTGTCTCTGAGGAGCAGCCGGGAGGACACAAAAGCTCTCAAGGATGCCCCCCTACTCTCTGCCTTTTACTGTTGTTGTTCTCTTCTTCAGCCCAAACACACAAACAAACCAGGTGCAGGACTTAAATTCTTAGACAGGGGCTCCTCTGTGTCTCCAGGGCACTGCTTGCTTATTTTAGCAGCGGTATTAATAGCAGTAAATGGGTTTCCCTTCACTTATTCACTTCAGACACCGCTCCGGGCTGCTCTCTGTGGTCTTTGCGGTGGTTTCCCACCCCAGCAGAAAGCCAATACTAAAATAAACAGAAAACCCTGCCTGCCACATTGCACCTCGGGAGTCGCACTGCGTGCTGACATCCCTCCTCATTGCACCCGCAGAGGGGTTTGGGATGGGACTGGGAATGGCTGGAGCAGTCGGCATCACTTCAGCGAACACTTTACCCTGGGAAAAGCACATCCCACCTGACCCCAAGCTTGGGATTTGTTTCATCTGCAGCTTTCTGCCCCTGTAGCTCAATTTTGGGAGCAATTGGGTTGGGGGAAGGCATATTTTGGGGTGTTTTCTCTGCTATCTGCAGGGTACTTTTCCATTCAGGCTCATTTTTGGCTACCCCAACCCCAGCACCTGGTGCAAAGGGTTACTAGAGAAGTGCTGTTATTACAAAGGATTTTAATAACCTCTAGGGGCAAGTTCCCTGTTCCCTTGAAGTCAGAGACAAAACCCCAACTGACTGCAAGGGAGGCAGGATTTCATCATTCTGGCTTGTTTTCCCTTAATGCCTGCTTGGATTTGGGTTCAATGCGTCCCTTGAAGGCAGTGCTTCTGCGCGCATCCAGGCATACTCCTTGTTTCAGGGTATTTCTTTATCTCCTGATCTCTGGAAGCTCTTTTCTTCCCACCCCTCCATGAGCACACTGGAAACCTTCAGCCCTTAATCCCGCCCATGCCTTTTAGTGTCCATTTAGATATTTCAGACCCCTTATCTCCCTCCAGTGAATAGCTGAACAACACAAGAGTCGGGTGTAAAATGTCTCAGATGCTCTAAAACCCTCTCGCTAACCCTGACCAGACAGCATCACCCTCTGCTTTGCCCCCTGCCTTAAAGAAAACACACTTTGGGGGGTGTTTCCAACCCCCAGGGAGGAATAGAAGTGATGTAACCCCCTATGCCCACCCTAAGAGCTGCAAGCTTGGCCTGCAATCGCACCCCTGTTACTTGGGGAGGTAATAACGCCTTTTTCCACTCAGCCCTGCACAGGTTACGTTTGCAAGAGGAATTTGCAAGGGGAGGGGAGGGAGACTCTTAGGGGCAGACGTGATGTTTACAGCTCTGGAGAGCTCTGGGTCACTGATCAAACCAGCAGCAAGTGGCCTATGGGCTCCTAAAAACTGGAGCTGGTTTTAGCTCAATGCTCTCTTTTCTCTTTACCCAAGGCTGGCTGCAGCCAGCCCCACTCCTGTGCACTGAGAACATTCCCATCCAACACCTCCAAAAGTCAGATCCCAAAGACAGGAATAGGCAATATGAATTACATATAAATGTGTGAGTATCCATCTCATTTTTCCAGCTTTCCCACCCAAGAAGGAAAGATCCACCTGAACCTGGTGCCAGCCTGCAGTTCTCCCCCAGGGGTAGCCATCCCCAATTGACCTGCAGTGAGGATGGGGAGCAGGGACAAGGAATAATGGTTGGTGGGGCTGATTCTAGCTCCCAGGTCTCCCCTCTCCATGCAGTCTCTCCTCTCCTTTGCAGCTCCCAGGTCTCGTCTTTTCATCTCCCTTCTCCATTGCGACCTACATGTGTCCCTTGTACCCTCCCACTCTCCCTCTCCATTGCAGCCCCTGCATTTTAGGTGCCCCCATACCCTTCTCCATCTTCCCCCTCCCTTTTAGCCCCCAGCTCTCCCCTCTCACTTCAACCCCCAGATGGGACCTCTGTAGCCCTTGGGTCTCCCCTCTCCCATGCAGCTCATTCATCTCAGGTCTCTCTACACATTGTGGGTCCCCTTCTCCCTTGCAGCTCTTAGGTCCCCCCTTTCTCCCGCACTCCACCAGGTCCCATGTTTCTCAGTCTCCTCCCTCCCTTCACCCCCCTGGTGTCCCCTCTCCCTGTATCCCCCTGGGGTCTCCCCTTTCCTTTGCAGCCTCCAAGACCCACCTTTCCCTGCATTCCCCTGGGTCTCCCTTCTCCCTGCATCCTCCCTCTGAGAGGTCTCCTCTCCCCTTTGCAGCCTCCAAACCTCCTCTGCCCCTATATCCCCTTGGGTCTCCTCTTCCCTTTCGCAGCCTCCAAGATCCACTTTTCCCTCTATCTCACCGGGTCTCCGCAATCCCTGCACCTCCCTCCGGAGGTCTCCATCTCCCTTGCAGCCTCCAAGCCACCCCTTCCCTTTAAACCCCCAGTCTCTTTGCCCTCCTTTTGCCCACCCCTTCAGCGTTTCGGGGTGCTCCATCCGGTCACTCCCCTCTTCCCCATATCCCAGCAGCGACTCGTACCCACCTCCCTATCCCCGCTTACCTGCACCCGTACCGGGGCTGCGCAGGGTCCGGGCCGGCTCTGACGGGGCAGCCAACGGAGCCTCCTTATATGCGGCCCCCTCGGCTTTGATATGCGGCGTGATGTCAGCCCGGATTAGCATAACAAAGGGCTCCGCGCTCCGCGCATCCCCCCGCGGGCAGGGCCAGGGCTCCGCGGGGCTTCAGTTATCCCCTCCATTGGGGATCGATCCCCCCCGCCCCACAGCGGGGCCGGCAGCCGGTGCCGCAAGCGCTACGGGCGTTATTGTAATGAGCGGTTAATGATTAGCAGCAGGAATAGCTCGTTCTTGTGCTCACCGGAAACTTTCCGCCGTTACCTCTCCCGAGGGCGCTTTGCTGCGCTCCGCAATTAAAGGACAAAGATAGTTTTCATGCCGTCAGGTGGATTTCCTTCTCCGGGTATTGAGGAAAGCAGTGCCCGGCATTGCCCCCGTGGGATGCGGGTACGAGTCCTGGAGAGCCGGGTCCTGCCGCGGGCTTCGGGGTCCTCAGCCTCTTCCTCTTTGATGCGGCTTTAAGCGGGGGGGAAGTTGAGATGTTGAGGTTTGGGGTTTGATTTCACGGCAGTGCTGGAGGATGGAGGAGAAGGAAGAAAAAGATGAAATTAAAAAGAAGAAAAGGAAATAAAGGAGACAGAGAAAAGGAAATGAGGGAGAGAGAAAAAATAGAAAGGAAGAAAAGAGAAAATTAAAAGGAAAGAAAGAGAAAATTAAAGGGAAAAGGGAAAAAAAGGAAAAGGGAAAAAAGGAAAAGAAAAAAGGAGGAAATAAAAAGGAAAAGAGATTAAAAAGAAAACGGAAACAGGAAAAGAAAAAATACAAAAAAAAAGGGAAAGGGGAAAAAAGAGAAAAGGAAAAGAAAAAAGGAGAAAATTTAAAAAAAAGGAAAAGAAAAAGGGAGAAAAGGAAAAGAAAAAAGGAGAAAATTTAAAAAAAAGGAAAAGAAAAAGGGGGAAAAGGAAAAGAAAGAGAATGAGGAAAAAGAAAACGGAAAAGGAAATGAAAAAAGGGAAAGGAAAAAGAAAAAACAGAAGGAAAGGAAAAGTATAAAAGAGAACAGGAAAAGAAAAAATGGGAAAAGGAAATGGATGGGAGAAAAAGAGAAAATACAAAGAAAAAGAGACAGGAAAAAGAGAAAAGAAAAAGAAAAGGAAAAAGAAAGGTTAAGAAAAAATACCCTTCAGAAAGAAAAGCACAACTGGCTCCTCAGCCTCAAACCTCATGAGTCTGCACTTAAGACGTCTGTGTCAGCTGTGGACTGAACTAACTGGTGCTGGTTGCAAAAGCCCCGGTGTCATTTTGACCACTCAGTGTAACTGTGACTGTCAGGTGGAAGGAAAGAGCAGAATAAATGCTTTAGTCCCAGGACCAAGAGACCCAGAATAAATTTCCTAAAGGTCTATTTTGGGAACAGCTATTTATACAGCATCATATGTTTATGTGTGTGTCCTTGATCGCATTCATAGACACAGGTCGCTAATGGGCTTCCCTATGAGAACTGCAAAGAACGCTGTACACACAATCCCAAGCTCCCCAAGGCACTATATTCCTTACTTAAGACCCAGTTTTGCCAGCAGCTTTGCACAGTGTGTCCATTTTTCTATGTGTGACAGCTGCCCATAAGTGCTCACTGCTATAGACTCCCATTTCCACCCCGGTGCCCCCCAAATATGTGTACCTACAAGGAGGAGGTTTTGTCAGGGTTCTCCAAGGAGGACTTATGTACACTGCCTGGAATATTGATTGCGGGCCAGCTCGCTGTGCAAATGCCCTGATTTCTGTACAAACAGCCTTTTTCCATATTACCTTAATCTTTAAAGGGCTGCTGGGGAAATGTGGTTGTTATTAATCAATAGCAGCAGAAGTAGTGAGTAGCGGTAGTCATAATACTCATGATCTTGCAGGAGGCACCTGCTGTGCTTGGAGCTGTGCAGACACAACACACCAAGGCAAGTCCTACCACTGGGCCTCTATGGTCTTAAATATAAGGGCTATGAGCTGAATGGGTCAAAATGATGGTGTGGAGGAGGAATATAAAAAGGAGGAGCTGGTGCTGCATGGTTATCTTGAGCCCTAACAGTTTGTTAAGGTTTCTTTTGACAGGACAACATGCTGGGGAACCATAAACAATGGCAATAGGAGCAGAATTATCTACTCTTTGCAGTGCTCATGAGAGCTGTTTGTCCACAGTGTTCATCTGGACAGAAGGATAAAGGAGGCAGAAGCCAAAAGGTGGGATAAAAAGTAAGAAACCAAAAGGTTAATTAGAAAGGATGTACACATAAAGGATATTATCATAGAATGGTTAGGGCTGGAAAAGACCTTAAGATCATCTCTGCTCTGGACTAACCACATGCATATAGTGGTTATTCAGGAAGAGCTTTAGGAACTGTAAACCCAACCAAAACCTTTAATCTGAGACAATTTTGTGCGTAGAGAAGCCCTCAGGCCCTGATATGCCAGAATGTTTCAGCACATGTTAACTCCTCTCAATCTCTGTGTGACACATTGTGCTCCCAGTGCTTTGCTGAATCAGGGATGCCCATAGCTGAAACGTTGCAGATCTTTGTCTCCTGCTCCTCATGCACACAGTGGCATCTGGTGGCAAAGCATGGATGCTTTTGGGGCACCTGGAAAGTGAGGAGATACATATGGGGGTACATATAGGGTTTTAAGGGACCAAAGTGCTAGCCAGGGCCTAAATCTATAAGTTCAGCAAACATTGCCTTTCCCACTGGTTCTATGAGTCAAAGCTATTACAAATTTCATCAGAAGACAACTTGATTCACCATTTTCCAGGCTTTTTCATGAAAGAGAACTCGCTACATCAGTGTGACAATAAATAAATCAGAGCTGAGCTTTCCAAATGCATTTAACCCCAGGGGACATGAGTGCTTGCTGAGCAAAGAACCCTTTTTGGCTTTGCAGCTCCACGTCCCTCTTGTGCTGCTGCCCCAGAGCTGGATCAGGACTGCAGGGGGGGTCTCCCCAGGGCACAGCAGAGGGGCAGGATCCCCTCCCTGAGCTGCTGCTCACGCTCTGGGGGTGCACCCAGCACACGGGGGGGTTCTGGGCTCAAGCGCACACTGAAGCCGGGTCATGGGGAGCTTCTCCTCACCCAACACCCCAAGCCCTTCTCCTCAGGCTGCTCCATCCGGTCTCCCTCAGACTGTGTCTGTGCTGGGATTGCCCCAGCTCAAGGGCAGGACCTTGCCCTTGGCCTTGTTGAACTCCATGAGGTTCACACAGTCCCACCTCTCCAGCCTGTCCAGGTCCCTCTGGATCTCATCCCTTCCCTCCAGTGGGATGACAGCTTCATGCCATCAGCAAGCATGCTGAGGGCGCATATTGCACCCCTAATCCCACAGGCCCATCCATGCTGTTTCAGTAGCATCACTTATCAGTCATTTCTATATATGTATCTCCTCACCCTTTCTTCTTCTTCCATCCTGCCTATAGGAGAAGGCCCTCTATGGATGACTCAGGATAACATTAAACATATGCAGAACCGGGACTGAAGCATAAACTCTCCTGAAGCAGGCGGCTGTGCTCCTTTATTTAACAAATCTCTATAGAGCTGTGCCAAGTCGTGGCACTCTGTAAATATTTATTAATATGACATAGTTATGTGCACTGTGGGCTGCGGTATTAGGGTTTTATCAGTGAGTTTCAAGATGCTGTGAGCTATGAATGAGCTATGAAAGCCATCATACCCGCAGAGGGGTTAGGGTAGCACTTCACCCAGTGTCGGGGTGTGTTCTGCATGTGAAGCTCAAAGGAGCCATTGATAAATGTCCTGGAGCAGGGGGGTTAAATCTTATAGCTGGGAATGGTGGCTGGAAGGTGCCATGTGGCAGCACAGCCAGGGACAGGATGGCATTCCTCCCTTTTAAACAAGTATTCTGGCCATCTTCAGACATAGGCTTCAGCTATAAATATAAATAACTTCAGGCTAATGGTCATTTACCAGCCTGGTGCACAACTGGCATGGGAAACTAAGCTCTGGTACCCAAACCAGGGTGATCACATCCACACATTGGGAAATCTCCACCTTCATTCCACCAAGCCCTGCCAGATTTTCCTGAGCAATGCCTATTAATGATGAATTAGAGGTCAGTGGCAGTTCTGTGCTCTTGACCCTATTCAGTTACAGGTTTCACACAAACCTAGCCTGGTTTGGGTTGAAGGGACCTTAAAGCTCCTCCAGCTCCAACCCCTGCCATGGGCAGGGACACCTTCCACTAGAGC
>WYDI02034817.1:0-81488 GCA_009867235.2 Psittacus erithacus
TGATCATCCTCGTGGCCCTCCTCTGGACTTGTTCCAACAGTTCCATGTCCTTTTTATGTTGAGAACACCAGAACTGCGCACAATACTCCATATGCTCTTCTTTTGCTTTATTCACTCAGCCATAATTTTCCCTTCTTAAACTGTCTGGGCCTCTATTCCTCTATCTCTGCCTGCTTCCCGAAAGCACTGGATACAACCTCCATCTACTCAGATAATTATCACCTTGTTTCTTCAGCTTGTTTATCAATAAAGGTGTCACTATCCCCTCGCCTGTCTCCAGAATACTTTTTATTTTGAAATCAATGGGTCCTCTCTTAGCCTGGAGTTCCCCACATCTCTGTACTTTGCTCCATGGTCCTCCTCAGCCAGCAAGTCCCAAGGAAGAGTAGTCCCAAAGAGATTGTTATGGGAGACTTTTCAGGACATTCACTGCTTCAAGTTCAGAAGCTGGTGATCAGCTTCTGCTTTGGCCAACATTTTCTCTGGTATCAGCCATCCAAGAAGTTGCTTTTACCTGGATTGTTTTAGTGATCCAGTTTACAGTAGTGCCACGCAGGCAGTGATGGTGGCAAGGCTTGTGCAGGAGGTAGAGGATGGCTCAGGGCAAGTAGGGCAGTAACTTCCTGAGCTGGTTTTGCTGTCTGAAAAACTCATCTAGCTGCATCTTCTGAAAGAGATTTTAATGTGCCATTTAGGAGGATGCCTCTGGGCTCTGTGCTGGAGCCACATTGACTTGTTTGAAAACTACAAGTAAAACACTTCACTGGTCAGTTAAAGTCACTCATTTTCCCCTAACATCATCTTGGTCCTTCATCTTGTTATTATACGAATGGAGTGCACAAGCTACTAATAGCAGCATCATATAATGTTTGCACAATTTGATGATTAACATCTCTCATAAAGCATAATTGTAGGAAACGTAACAAAAGATCTGTTGGTATTTCATTACTCCATATCAGTTTGAACGACTTGCCAGTTCATTAATTGGTGTTCATTCTGTTTCTGAGTGAAATTCATACCAAAGACATGTGGTATGTCAGAGGTGATGTTCGCTACAACACCATCTTAAAAGCTGAAATAGGTAGTAAAAGATCTCCATTTGTATGGAGTTCCAAATCAGAGAGCTCTGGACAATATGCCACGAGAAAGATGATTTTTGTTCTTTACCAGAAATCTTCTTTTGTGCTTATGGAAGCTCAAATGTGGAAACCAGAATTAGTGGACCTCTTCCTTAGAATGCTGACTGCCTTGGTACCATGGCTTCCTCCTCACTTACGTTCAGCAGTGAAGTTTTAGGGGTAGGCCTGGCAGGTTTCTTACAAGGAGCCAAGATGGTTTTGGCTGACTTTAAAATATCTAAAGGAAATTCAAGAGCAGCAAATTCTTCTTCTCCATTTCTAACAGGTTAGTGGTTAAGGAGGTGGTGCACTTCTAACATTTCAGTGTTGTTTCAGCCAGCCCAAGTTTTGAAAGGTGGTTTTGTGACTAGCCGAATGTCACGCTCACCAAGTTTAGTCTTGGAACGAAAATATCCGTGTGGAAAGCATATTTCACTGGGAACAGGGAGCCTATTAACTCCCACGGAGCCTGCCTCAAGCAGGCTCCTCACTCTCTGACCAAGCACCAGTGGCATGGGAGCAAACTCTGTGCTTATGGCTGCTGGGGAGGAAGAAAGGGGAAAGCTGGGCAAACCCTGCTGGGGCTGCCCCCTGTGCAGTCCCACTGGCCACAGTGCCCCTGGAAGCTCTATGCACATGGGGGGCACTCCTCACTCCTAGACTTACAGGGATGTTGTGGCTTTTGCTGTGTGAAGGCAGCAGGAGCTAACACACAAACACAATGAATTGCTTATTCCTTCTGGGAGTAGGGCTTTTTGGGTTTGGTGGCTTTTTAAATCTGGGTTTATGTTTTGGGGTTTTCTTAACCCAGGGAAAAGGTCTGTAAAAACCAGGATTGCCTCTGCAGGCTTGTGTTGTGAATGTACAGCAGCTGGAGCCAGGACAGTGGTCTGATCTTGTGGTTTGGGTGTTCTTCTAGTGGTATTTTATATAGATATATTTTTTAGTACCTCATGCTTTGTCATGTGATTCAGCAGCAATAATTAGGCAGAAACTTGCTGTCCCTGCAGATGCCAAGATTACAGGATGACATACTCTCACCAGATGACAGCACAAACTGATATTTTTAGAACAGCCCACATCAACTGGTCTCCCCAGTGCTTTCCTCCCTGGATCAGCAGCACACAGGTTTTATTACAGAATGAGTCTTCGCAAACCATCTTTCTCATGCGAATGAGCCATAATGATTGTTTAGAGCTGCCGATCAGTGTTGGTCCCCAGACATGCTGTTGCCTGATGGCTGGGCTGGTTACAGGTGGTTTTTCATTTGTCTTTTCTTCTTGTGAGCCAGACTTTAAATAGCCCCCTAAAAGCATTTTGTTGAAGAAGTGCGTAATAAGAGATCCTTTTTAGACACATAGCGTCATGCAGCTGAGGTTGAGATCTTTCTTCATAACAATTCAGCACTCAGCCGAGGTGATGAACTGACAGCTGGTGAGGTTTAAGTCTTGTGCTGATGACAGGTAAAGAGCACAGGTATAGCGCAGGCATCAGGAGTGCACGTATTTGAGTAGTACCATACATAAATAGTCTTTCTGTCCTGGCCTGGGGAGGGAGGATGAAGGAAGGATGCTCATGCAATGCCGCTCTGGGCTCCTGGTGCTGCCGGTGGAGAAGGTCAAGCAGGATGCTCCCATCAGCACTGTCCCTGAGGGGGTGCCACATGATGGGTGGGGACACTGTCACCATTAAATCAGGTACCTGTAGCTGGGTAGTGAGAACACCCTGCTGCATTCCAGTCTGTGGGGGCTATCTAATCAGCTTTTCCACTCAGATTATTGCGCAGGGTGGCAGTTGTTGGAGCCTGGTAGAGCAGACCTCTGCTGAGCAGTAATCGAGTGGACATGCAGCTCAGCTGAAGGAGGCTGATGTGTAGCCTTGGTTGTCTGCCTTTACTCCAGGAAAAAAGCCACTTTTCCCAGACGATGCCATTGCTTTTATGCACTTCTACAGCTGAGCTAAATATCTTGCCTGTTGTTTTTCCCTCGTACTATCTGCTTCTGCTGCCTTTCATAGGTAATTTATTTCATACAAATGTAGAGAAAATCTGGGTTTGAGGAAGGACCTTCCCTGCCTTGCCTTTTCTACAACTTGTAAGTCCTAATAGAGGATGTCCTGCCTTATATCAATATGGTGGAAGTCAGTTTGTATGACCTGTGTGAGCATTATCGTCATGTCATTTTCAGCTTGCTGCAGAGGAAAGTGAGAACACTTCATAGCAGGGAGGATGTTTTAAATTTTTAAAGTAGGCTTGGTACCTGGCAGAGAAAAAGAAACTCTCTATGAGGACATTCAGACTGAAGAGTGCGCAGCACGTTTCCGTGGCACTATAAGCCCATAATTCAGATGTTTCCAGCCATGCTGGTACCTTTTACTCTAGAAGCAGCTCTTATTCTTCAGATTCAAAAGCAAAATATTTGTCTCGTCTTGGCACAGGTGCAGCAGTTACCCATCCTTTTCTGATCCGCAGTAGACGTCTCCTTCCTTGTGCTGCAGAGTGCCTAAAGAAAGCACCGTTTTTCCAGCCCATGTACCTTACCCCTAACAGCAGATGTATTTTGCAAGCATTTTTGGCCTTCTTCTTCTAGTCCAGCAGCATTCTGCCTCCGAGGTGCTGTGTTGAGTACCCAGGCTGACGTCTGTCAATGGCACTGTCACCCATAACTGGCAGGATTTCCACCCCACTCCTCAGGCCCATGAACAAAAGGCAGGGCATAAAATTTACAATAAGGCTGTCAAGTAAGAAGCCTGGAGACCTTGTAGAGAGATGCTGTTCTGTATCTAGCCTCTGTTGGCCAGAGTAGAGGATTGGACCCAGCTGGATGTGATGCAATTGGTTATCAGCAGTGCTTATGCTGAAAAGCCAGCATAACTGCACACTGACATGTCTATGGGTGTAAAAACAGCTCTGTCAGCATATGGTCTTCTTGCATGGACAACAACAAAGTGACATACAGTGGAGTCTGCGTGTGCCTGCTCTTCTTGCAAGGAAGTGCAGAATTTCCTATGAATCTGATTGTTTAGTATCCTGGTTGGTCCTGATACATTAGGGAGCCCCAGTCTACTTTTCCTTGCAAGTGTGTGAGTATGGATGGACCACTTTCTGGGTGTCTCCTTTTCATATGTACAATGGGTAAAAGGGACCTTACCCACCACTGATGGTAAAATGAGCTGCCCAGAGGAGTGGTGAATGCTCCCTTGCTGGGAATATTCCAGACTTGACAGGGCCCTGAGTAACCTAACCTAAGGCTCTGCCTTCAGATGATGCTGAGTCCCTTCCAGCCCATACTTTTCTATGGTTCTGTAGACAAGTGGGATATCACGCATACCAATAGTTGTGGCACCTCACTACAGTTCTGGGCAAGTCTTTCGTCTGAGGGAGGTGCTACAGGGTGAGAGAATGATCTCCTGTCTTTAGTTACATTTACTGCCAAAATACTTGATTGTCTGCTGTGGTTTGCAGTGTTTCTTGGAGTGAAAGAACAGCAGCAGGAAAAGAGACACTTCTGTGCTTTACATGCATGCACAAGCACCAGCACAGCAACTTTCTAGCTCCCATAATTTTTAGTTCTGTGCTAGCATTCTTCCTCTTTCCATCGTTCTCCCTCACTCTTTGTCCCCAATTCTGAGCTAAAAAAGGATCTATTGTTATGAGTAGAACTTAAAAAAAGCGAAGTTGCAACATGCCTGAAAGTTCATGAAAACACATTAAATTGCCGCCACTTTTTTTGCCTTTGGGCTTCTCACCGTCACCTCAGTACTGTCTCTCAGCCCAGATCCGTCCTAGTGCATCGTACACGAAGCCTGTGTGGCATCACTGTGGCACACCTGCCATGGCATCGGGGTTCCTAATTTTTATTCTGCTTGAACAAAAAAATCTGATGGTGTAATTTGTCAGTATGGAGTGATTAGCCACAGTAGTTGTCTTACTTACTTGTTCCTAAATAAATACTGTGTATTCTTCAGTATTTAGCTGGGAAACTTCAGGCAGAATGCTAACTTGTAACCCCACATAATAAAGTCTTGCTTTTTGAGCCTACTCCCATTTTTGAGTAGAAACTGCAGTGCTGGTGGCTATGGCAAATGAAGGGGCAGAGGCACCAAGATGAATACAAATCTGTCACTAAAGACCGCAAGTTTACATCCAGATGTTTGTATCTGAAGTCTCCGGACAGTCAGAGCAGTTACTGGGATTTCCTCTGCCTGGGAAGTTGTTGCAGAGTGGTACCCAGGGAAAACACTTGTTTTACAGACCTCCAAGTGGTGATACTTTTCAAGAGGCAGTCCACTGAACAAGAAGCCTTCCAGTCAAATCAGGATGTCCTTGGTAGGCTGCTGTACGGAGGAGTTGTGTGTTAGTAGTGTGGTTTCTTATACCATAACTACATAAAAGAGCACATAACTTTTCTTTAACAAGAAAACTATATATGCTGATCGTTATTTTAGCTTACTGATAAACTTGCCACCAGTACGCATCATCCGTGCCTCACTCTGGGGAGCATCAATGCATCACCTTTCTATTCTGAAGAAATTTCCAGCTTATATTATGCAATTATTGCATAATTGGCACCACTAGGAATCAGAAGGAGAAAGCAACACATGGAAAGTGATCCTTCAGAGCTGGTCTGATGGTGCATGAGCTGGCATGGAGCTTGGGAGACAGCTATCCAATTAAGTGGTCGAATAATGGGAGACAGAGGTGAGGAAATGTTGCTGCTGGAGTAGAAATCACAACCAACGGCTTGGCCGTAGAGTAAAGCAAGAGTAGCATTTGTGACTTGTCCGTAGTACAGTAGAGGATGGGAAAGCAGAGAAAAGGACAGAAGGGGCATTTCATCTCCCACATAATTGCTTGCAAGCTGAAGAATTAGAAAATACAGAAATACTTGCTTTTTTGTATGATACTCTTCCACCAAATAGGATAAACAGATTTAGCTTCTAGGGTTCAAAACATCTGTGGGACATAAGAAAGCAGAAGTTCATCCTCATCCCTAACTTAATGCTCTTTCTGTTTCTGTTTTAAAGTGATTATTTTCACCATGTACATACATGCTTGCATAAGCTGTAGCTTGATACAATATTATGGGTTCTTCTAATGTCCAGCAGATCAGTCTTATATACTGAGGAGGTCAAAACAGCCATAGTGGAATTGGTTCTGCTTTCAGTGTGTGTGTGCATGTGTGTGCAACAGAACGCAGAAATCAATGCATTTGTGAAGGCTGCACTGTAGAAAAAAGCCTTTGCTATCTTCAGAGGAAAGTCTTAAGAAAAGGAAGTCTCTAAGAAAGTATAAATTCCTCCTTCCTTTCTACTCCCTGATGGTTGAAGGTGGGCTTCAGGTTTAGCAGAGGAGCTTTTCAAGGGAGAACTGAATTTTCCAAGGTGTGGCTTAAGAAGTACAGGCAAATATTTTCCAGTAGTGCCCTTTTTTGGCCAGCCTGAGAAACAAGAAACCATGCCATATGTATGTGGGGGCTCTACACCTTTGCTGTGGCAAGTTGGCAGACACTAATCTAACCTACTAGCCCTGCTAGACTTCACTTTTATTGTACCCTTCCTTGCCCTCTGTTCTGTTGTTTGGGTTTTTTCATTGCTCCCTGTGCTCATACCTCTGCTGCTCTTATCCCCCAAAACAGGACACAATAGTAAAGACCAAGAAAAAAGATAAAGTGGGGACTGGAGTACTTTGCCTGAAGAGCAGTGTGTTAGAGGACAGCATTGTCCTGGCTTACTCATCTACCTCTGCAAATTCAGGGAGACACTCCAGAGGATGAGCTTTTCCCCCTGGCTGTCAGGAATGGGAAGAAACCTTGTGGTGGCTCAGGATGCAGCTGAAGATATTTTGGGACAGGGAGAGAGGGACACTGGGGAGTTGTGTTTGAGGACCACTGATAAATGGGAGATGTAACTGGAGTGGTTGCTCCCCTGCCTGATACAGTTTTCACGGCTGTGAAGCAGCAGGCCACTAACTCAGGGTTAGCAGAGGCTTTTTTGTGGAGAGAATGGAAAGCAGGAGTTTGTGAGTCTGTTGTGGACTTTAATGGGGTAATTTGAAGGCCGTCAGGTTAAGAGTTTGATCTACTTCTTTTCATTTTTTAATCCATTTGCAAAGTCCATGTAAACAGAGCTGTGAAATTGAAGTTGGGTTTAGTTGTGCTATGAGCAAATTTCACCTCAGCTGTGTGCCTGTCTCCTAAACGTTGGCATTGTTTGCAGGATGGGTGTACCCAAAAATACGGGGTAGTGCCATTTCCACAAATGGTGCCCATCATCATCCATCCTCCAGCTTTTTCTCTTATCACTTTGGTTGTATATTTTACATGAATTTTTAATTTAAACATTGAACACTACTTTGATACTTTGGTAGTACTTTGCTACTTTCTCTGGAGTTTCTGTACTAATTTACTTTCAATTAATGGCTCCATTCAAAGTCAGCAGGACTCCTCTCATGAGCCGAAGTTAAACCTGTGCTCAGCAAACTGGTGGCTGCCTGAGAGCAAGCCAGCTTACTTGTCTAATGTCATGTGGAAGTGGGCCTTGCCTCCCTTCAGATGAGGATGTGCTTTGGGAAATCACCTGTTTCCAGCCCCCTGGTGCTAAGACTTTAAGGAGAAGTAGAAAAAAGGGCATGCACTCATTTGAGCTGCATACAAGCTGCTAACCAGGTTTTACTGGGGGCTGTCAGGCCTGTCTGGGTGGTTATCTTCTGCTGACATTGTTACGGCCATCAGGACACACCAAATGGAGCTGTTGCCAGGCAGTGACATTAATGAACGGCTAGCGTCAATTTGCCCTTTGAAAATGAAGAAATCAATATGTTGATCCAGGCAGAAATCCCTTTATTCACAAAACAGTCTACCCCAAACCCTTCCCCATAATTAAGGCTAAAGCCAAATTTTGTTTGGGTGAAACATGCAATCTGTCTGCTTCCTAAGCTCTGCTGAATGAAGTTCTCCCCTAATGGCAGAGGGAGCAGCTGTCGTGCTGTTGCTCTAATAACCATGAGACAAAATGATTAAATTTCCGTCAGTCATTTAGCATTATCAGAATAGGTCATTTTAATAAAACGTTATCATAGTATCCATGCCCGGCACCTTAGAAGGGAGAGAGGCAGTGATAGAGAGTCAGCTCATGACAGCCTTTAAATGATCTCCCTTGCAGGAGGTGCTGTTCCTGATTAATCCAGCAGTTATGCTAAATCCACCATTTTTCATGAGTGTGCCCAATACCAGGATCTTTGAGAGTAAAGACATTCCTGTAATCAACTCAAACGGCTTTTTGGTTTCAGCAAGTCTCCACTTGTGCTTGCACTGTGTAAAAAAAGTCACCAATCATTCATCTTGGGGAAAATCCTCAGCGAGTTGTAGGTGGTGTGGGGACTAAGCCCACACCAATGGCTTTCAGATGCCATTTCAGAAGCAAAAGATACATACCCGGCAATGCAGATGGCTACCACAAGGAGTTGCTGAAGATGTGAAAGGATTTTGTGGGAATGTTTAAATGTACATACATTCCAAAACCCTACTTGGCACCTGCCTTCATCTCCAGGCCCCCAAGTACCTTTAAAAACCTGTCCCCTTGGCTCCCTTAGTTGAAATGTTCATTTGTTTTCAGTGTTTTACCTACCTACCATGTCACTTTTTAGTCATCTCCATGCTGCATCCAAAGGTGTCTTTCCCTGTGCCTTGAAGTTTCATGGCTACAGAACAAGCTGGACCCTAACCTTGTTTTTAAAGCTGGATCGACCCTGTCTGTTGATGGTGTGTCGTATGAGCAGGAAAATGGAGAACTCCGAAGTCCCAACTAAAATCCGTGGCTCCTCAGTGCTTCTCTTGAGCAGCCTCCTTCAGTGTGGTGGTTGATGTCAAACACTGTCAGAAGATTTGTCCAGCCTTTTGATTATGCTGTGAACGAGTGATGTGGAGAAAGGGTTTTCCTTTCCTGCTTAGGAGCAGCTAAGCCAGCAAAGCAGCACACTCAAGCCCTGGCAAGGGAGAAGCATCTTCAGGCAGGGTCACGGTGCAACTCACTCCTTGCTATAAGTTTGAAGCTACTGGGTGCAAACAAATCAAAATTGCTTGTCAGTGTAAACTGTTGTTGGGTTTGGAGGTTTGCCTGGTTGACTTTTTTGTTCTGTTTTTTCGTTCCTACATGCAACAGTCTCACTTGTCTTTTCTTTTTTCTTCTTCCTCTCTAGGCCCTCAAACTGACACGAGATGTAGAAAGAGAACCCTTTGCCAAATCTGCTGTCAGCAAGTGGACAGTGATACTGTTTACAGCTTACGACCTTTGTGAACCCTGCATTATTTTCCTAGTGAAGCAGACTGTTAACAGCCCCTTATCGGAGTGAAGATCCTCTTTCTTTTTTCTTTTTTCTTTTTTTCCATTCTCTTTTTTTTTTTTTTTTTGAGAATTGAGCTAATTCTGAAGTATGCAAAATCTTCCTTTTCTGGGATGGCCAAGCACCTGCTGTGGAGACAATGTTCAGCACCATCCTGTTGCGAACACACTGTGTAGCCTTTACAGTAGTTACTTGTCAATGAGTATGTGGTGTTTCAATATATTAATGGTTTATGAGATGTTTTAAGTTGGTTTTTCTTTTTGGAGGTTTTCCTGTCTGCCCACCCTCCTCTCTACAAGCTCCAGTTTGATTTCCTTTAGATTTTTGACCATTTTTGCTTTCTCTCCCTGGGGAATCTGAAGTACTGCACACACGCAAGGAAATTATCATAACCCAACACTGCTCAGACGTCAGGGGTTTCTGAATATACAGCGCTTGTTATTACCCATCAACTGGCTGAATTCCAGATAGAGGTGATGTGTGTGGTCTGTTTGTTTGTTGGGTTGGTTGGTTTGTTTCTTTCTTATTCTTCCCTTAAGTTTGATGGTACACCCCTGTTTTCTGTAAGGGTCAAACCAGGGTTGATTGCAAAACCAGGGAAGCCAACAAGTTTGCCTCTTGGCTTGTGAGGATGGACTGGCCGCGGGTGCCATTGCCTGCACGTGCATGGAGGCAAAGCCTGACGGAACAGGCTCCTCTCCTGCCTTATGTTAGCAAGGCTGCCCCTTCTGCTGCCGCAGTCTGGTAAGGAGTTACAAGCTGAGCTGCAAGGGAAATTGAACATAGCCACCTCTAAAGATGTGTTTGGGAAAGTGAAAATGAAAGGAAATAGTGCCACTTTGCAGAAAAGCTAAGGTTAGAGGCTGGGCATCAGCAGGGGACTTGCAGTGGTGATGCCAGGAGTTGAGGCACAAGTTGTTAGAGGGTTTATTACTACATCAGTGATCCTTTAGTTTGTTTGGTTTGGCCATATCCTTGATTATTTTTTCCTTCTTATTACATATAATCTGTTATGGCAGGAGAAGCAGGAGAAGGAATGACAAGGTGACAGTATCATACAAATGGCTTTTCATTTGAGCATAGATTGTAACAGGATAAATGACACTGAAATACAAGGCAGTTTTATATATTTTGCTTCTAAGATTTTCTTTTGTAAAATGAATAATAATAATAATGAATAAAAGGTATGGTGCTGTGTAGATCCTCTCTATAATCTGGAAAGTTTGATTACTTTTTATTAGTTTCTTGGGAGGGGAGGGATACAAAGAGGGGAAAACACCAATGGTACGTAGGAACTCAGTATGAAGAGGTTCTGAATAGGACAGTGTATACCTAATTCTCCAAAGCGATATATGAAGTTTTTTTTTGTTTGCATAAAAGCATTATGCATATAAATATATAAATATATTTTATTATGTACAGAAATGGATCATTATGCATGGATGTTAGGAAAACAAACTAGCATTTTAACCCAGAGTTTCAGTGCATGAGTTCCCACCAACCCGTGTCCCATGCAATGTGGAGTGACTCCCTCTCGCCACTGACACCACACATGCACAGTCATGCACACTCACACACACACAGGCATTTGTGGGCCTTTCCTTGCTCCTTACGTTCCAGGTCCCCGAGGTGATATTGGTGAAACGACAGCTCGTAGTGTGATGGAAGTTTTGGTTTTGTATTGTAGCCCCCACGCTGTAAAGGTGCACCTCCTGGTTTCTCCCTGCAGTTATGACTGTGTAGAATCCGTGCAGTTGTGGTAATCGTAGCCCTGTAGCATATCAACTCTTCCAAGCAGCCAAGGGTTTATCGTTTGCCTTTTATACAAATGTCTCTTTTTCTTTTTACACCAAGGTGGTCTATTTGTCAGCGTGGGGACTAGTTTATTGTGTTTACTGGAGTTAGGTGATGCTCACTGCCCATCTTGGTCAGCAGCCAGCTGCCCAGGATGCTCATGTTGCACAGCAGCCACCTAGGCTAGAGGTTGCTTTGCTCTTCGGAGTCCAGGCACCTTTGCCAAAATTGGTTAGGAGCTTTATCACCAGCCTCCTCTGGTGTGTAGCATTAGCTCTCAGCTTCCCAGTACAGCCCAAAATGTGAGTGTACGCTGAAGGACTTCCCTCTGGTGCTGCTTCCCCTGAGGCTGTTGTGGCTGCTGCCCTGCAGCTGGGCTTCTTCCCCTGCCCCATGGTTTTGGCTGCCACCAGAGCTCACACTGTGGCTCCCTGTGCTAGGACACAGCATTTGGCCCCTTTACAGATGAGCCTCTGGTGAGATCTGGGTGCCTGCCCAAACACCACTGGTCAGGTCACAGACAGCACAAGTAAGGCTTGACTTGGTGGTATGGCCAAGGTGACCAAAATCCATCATTTCATTTCTTGGTATAGATGCAATTCTTGTCAAAGGCAAGGGAAGGACCATTAGCTTAAGCCAAATGAGAGCAACTTTGGCTCTGCTATGGCAGGCTAGTCCCATGGAGTTTTAAGAGAGCTAGATCTTGCTGGCAGAAATGAGAGAGAAAATGATGGTCTGCTCTATTCAGGAAATGGAGAAAACTCCTTTGATTTAGAGACAGCCCATCAGTGGCAGGCAATGAAAAATAAACAAGGAGAGCATTAGCATCCCAAAGGCTTAACCTGCCTCCCAGCAGTGTCAAAGGCAGCATTTCCACTGGCATGGCTGGGACCATCTGGGCCCCTGCTTTGGAGAACATGCCGGCACTCATTAAAGATGAGTGGATTTGGCCAACCTCTTTGGTTTGGTTTCTGTTGCCCATCTTTGGGGCCAAAATCTTCCAGCAGGCATGCCTGGAGTCAGGCACCCAATGTCAGGGACTCCAGCATGGTTGCTGGGGTGAGCAGCTCTGCCCTTGTTGCTTTTTGAAGGAGGGAATGCTGCCAGGTCCCCCCAGGCCCAGGGGAAGGTCACCACCCTCTACACCTGCTGAGGTGCCCAGCAACACCCTCCCCTCCAGAGGTGCTAGATAAATCTCACTGAATTCAAAGGGCCACTTATTTAGGTGTCAAAATACAGACTTGAATGGCTAATTCTGGGAGCCTACCTTTTGAAAACTTGACCTTTGAGTCTTTGAACATGTTTATGATTAGAAGTTTTCCTTCTGAAACTGTGTAAAGCAGATAAAGGTGCAGAACAACGACATAGTTACTGTTTAAGCACTTAGTATAAAAAAAGGGTCTAAAAAGGTGACATTTATGCAGTTCCTAGTCACAGGTTTGGGACTTGATACAATGATTTTGTAGAAAAACTCTATCTTGACAATAGTGGGATAGTTGACCACTGCTTAACTCCAGACATTTTTGTGCCACTGCTTCCAAAAGTTCTTTTTTAGGTCATGTGTTTCTCTAAAATGATGTAATTGCTTGGCAATTGGTGTCCTGTAAGTGTTTCCAGTACATGACATACCTTTGGAACTGCCAGCACGTGCGAAGGGGGACCAGATACATTTCGTTACTATGGGTTGGAAAAAATGGATTGTACATTTGGCTTCACATGTTTAACTTTTTTTTTAAAAAAAGTTGCATGATTGGAAAAAAATATGTATACAGTATCTGTAAAACTGTTTTATCTGTTTTTGTTTCAAGCCATGTAAATTGGAAGACTATTAAATCCACAGCCTTATCGCGCATGGCCGTCGTTACATACCGAAGAGCTGAACAGTTTATACTTTTCATTTGGGCTATCTTGTACTTTCATTTGAAAGCAGACACTCTCACGTTGCAGTCTTACCGAGGATTTTATATTTTAAGAAAAAGAAAAAGAAATGCTGCCCTGGAGGAATATACTACCTTACTACACAGAGGTTGGAAGGAAGTTTGTTTTGGAGCAAAACCTGCCCCTTTCCGAATGAAGTAGAGATGCAGTGCTTACTCCACTTGGTGTTAGTAGATATTGCCTTGTGTATTCCATTTTAAATTGTAATCTAGTTTGTAAAAGAGATGGTGACGCATGTAAATAAAGCATAATGGATCTCTACATTGCACATTTGCCTTCGCTCTTGTTTACTGTGTCACCGACAGAGATCTGAACGCAGGCCCTGGAGAAGTGGTGATTTCCAAGTGGGTGAAACCGGCTGGTAGGGGTTGTTGAGCTTGGGAAGGGGGCTTGATACTGCATCTGCTTGAGTCTGTAAATGTATATTTACGTGGGCCTCTGTACTTCAGCCAAGCCAGCATAGTTTTTGGTGGTCAGATAACTCCTAATGGGATCATTTACTGCTGCTAAACATCACAAAGTTCACTTCATTTTTGGGATCAGGGGAGTTGTCCTCTGGAGTGGCGGCTGCACCCTGCAGCTGCAGCCTGGCTTGCCCATCCTGGGAGACAACCAGCCCAGCTGCACATCGGTTACACCCCCCTGCGGGCTTGGCTGGGCTTCAAGCTGTCTTTGAAAAATGCCTGGAGTACTTGAAACCACCCGTTTGGGATTTGGGGTACGAAAACCAGCAGCCTGACTTCAGCAGAAAGTTATACCAAGGACTCTGGCTAAGGCGCAGGAGAGCGTGCTCAGAAACATGAGCCATGTCGGCAGGAAACACTTCTCCCACCCTGACGGGAAGCCGCAGATGTATATGGGGGTTTGGAGTCGTTTTTCAACGGCAAATGATACTTTGCAGAAAGCGGAGACTCTTCTTACAGCAGGGAGGGGGTTCCCATGGCACCAGGGGGATGACCGCTGTGTCGGCTGAGCAAAGCCCGTGGGAGCGTTGCACCCAAGCACCGCAGCATAAAACGCTGCTTAGGGATATCCCCTGTTTAACATAGCCAAAGCTCTTCAAGCATTGTCCTAACTAGAGATAGCCTGAAATATTACAACATCCAGTCAGGAAATAGCCTTTGACCAAGATAAAATAGTGCAGAAGCCTTCCCAGAGTCAGAGGGTGCTTGTCTGGCAGCAATTACAGCTGCTCCTTGGAAATGGAGCTGCTTTGCTTGATTTTTCTAACGGCCCCTCCAACAACGCTCTGGCAGGGAAGGACCTCTGTCCTCCATCTCACTGGCATCACCCCAGTGGTATTTAGGGCAAACAACGAGAGCGTTTGGCCCAGTGAGTGTCCTGGTGGAAGCTTTGACCTGAATTTAGGCAGAGGCAGCAGTAGCGACGATGAGCTGATCAAATTCTGTGCGAGTTCTGTACTGAACCGACTTGGTTGTGTTGCACAATGCCTTAGCTGTGACCTTCAGTTCACCCAGCCTTGGAATAGATCATTCTTATCTTCCAGTGTGCTTTCAAAATAAGTCCAAACATTTTAAACTTCTCCAAGTTGTCCCAGAAGACAAAAAGCTTTTCTTGCTGCTGCTGAGACTGGTGAGGCAACCGAGAGCTATTTTGGGAGCTCCCCACCACATATGCTGAGTTGCAAGTTCAGCCAGACCAGGGAAAACAAGTGTTTTACAGCTCTTGTTTGGCTACCGCTGCCAAGGAAGTTTGGGGTGCTCTAAGAAGATTGAGATAAGCAAATCTGGGAGGCTGCCTCTTCTTCTGGTGGAGTCATCGCGACTGGTACCTCCCTGTTCAAAAGGAGGACTTCTTGCATGAAGTGGAGCCCAAGCCAGATGCAGTAGATAACCGCTCTCGCCGGCGCACAGACTCATCCCCTGCCAGCGACTTCTGCGGTGTCTCATCGCTCCCCTGTTTGCCTGACCCAGCCCACAGAGCTTTTTTCACACTGGCTTTGCCTGTGGAGGTGTTTTAAAAACTAAAATACTTTTATCATGTGAACACAAAACAGAAAATTCCCTTAGAGAGCAAACAAAAAAAGCTCGCTCTCTCCTTCTGTCCTACTGCTGCTTCAGCCTTTAGAAAACTTCGAGATTCTCTGGCAAAATTCAGAAACTGTGGGCTGGAATTTTTATCTCTGCACTTGGATTTTCTTTTCATACTAATGACACCAGTAGTTCTGCATGTGCCACAACATTTACTTACTAGAACAAAGCGTCTCCTGCTTTTATTGTTTGATGCTTGATGACATACCAAGGAACCCATTTAATCTAGAAAATGAGATAAAATGTCTCGATTCCGTACGAACAATTGGCCTAAATGAAGGTAACTGTTGTAACGTTCTTTGAATGTTACATTATGCCATACAGCCTTGAAGATACCTATATCCTGTGAATGGCATGCAGTGAAATGGAGGGAAACAGTAAAAATATATGACATTTCATAAAAATCTTTCCACCTTCCAAGACATACAATCCTGAATGGCTTTAAACTGACAGAGGGTAGATTTATGTTAGATATAAGGAAGGAGTTCCTCACTGTGAGGGTGGTGAGGCACTGGCACAGGTTGCCCAGGGAAGCTGTAGCTGCCCCCTCCCTGTCAGTGTTCAAGGCCAGGCTGGACGGAGCTTTGAGCAACCTGGTTTAGTGGAAGGTGTCCCTGCCCGTGGCTGGGGGTTGGAACCGGATGAGCTTTAAGGTCCCTTCCAACCCAAACCATTCTGATTCTATGATCCCCCTCATCCTCTGTTTTCACTCTCTTTTAGGTGATAATCTTAAACTTTGGTTTTGCTGACTTCAAAGCACAAGGCAATGATTCTCAAGTCCTGCCTTTCCCTGGTGCTGAGTGTTGCTGTGATGCTGACAGGCTGTGCATGCCGCCCTGCTTTGCACACCCAGATGGGCACTGAGGCAGCTGACAACACCGTGCCATGTGGCACCATGTGCGCATCAGGCTTTGGCTCTGTTTCATGCCCTGGGGGCCACTGTAGGCCCTGTAAGATGTCCGAGCTGATGCAATGAGGTGCCAAGGCAAGAGGATGGGGAGGATGTCAGTGGGAGCAAAGCACAGCAGATGCCAGCACACTGCTCTGGTATTCATGTGTTGCATGGGACCTTTCTAAAGCTTCTGCTGCTGCATGGACAGCACATCCTTCTGTTTGTAACCACTTTGGAAAACGGCAGTACTGGTTAGAAAGTGCTAGTTAAGAAACACGGTGTGTTCTACCTCTGACCTCCAAAGCGGAAATGGAGGAAAGCTGCATTGCCATGGCCACCTCGGAGGTCCTGTCTGGGAAGCTGCAGAGGATGCTGCTCCTGACACCTGCCATTCCTGGAGGGTGAGGTCCAGCCTTTCCAAGCCTCTGCTGTGAACAGCAGGCCTGGTGTCTGGGCAGCCCCTCATGTCACATCTGTTGTTTCAGTAGAAAATTCATACTTCACGAGCTCTTATTTCAAATCTCTGTATGCTCCTCTTACTTAAGGCTATCCAGTCCTGTACACCACTGACTAGTTCATGGATGAATGTCCTGGAGAAAAGTCAGTGCTTAGAAAGCAATTCATGAAAGACATAAAATAACAAACCCCAAAACTTAGTCCTTTTACTCATTAAATGAAACCCATTGTCATTCACACTCCTCTTGAGAATCATACTTGCAATATCAAACTGTGTTATCAACCTCAGCGTGCATCTGTTAAGCAAAATTTATGGTGAGGCTGTCTCATTTGTGCAGAAGTTTTGCTATGCACTGTCACTCAGCCTAGCAGACTCCTATGGAAAAGCCACAATTTAAGTCAAAGCTCTGCTGTGCCTGAATGGTTGTAAAATTACAGTGGCTTCTAGAGCTAGGAGATGTCAAAGTCTCTTCCTGGGCAAGGCAGCTGCCCTTCAAGCGTCTGCTCCGAAGCTCCTGCCCCTACGACTACGACTGGAAGGAGAAGGTAGCATAGGGGAAGAAGGTCAGTGCGGATGTACAGGGGGCCATCGCACTGCAGTTGAGCTTGCTCTGCAGTCCAGGTAAGATGGGCTACCAAATGGTCAGCGCTAGCTAGATTACCACAGAGCAGGAGCGGTTATGTGGGAACTTACCCTGGAGTAATACAGGGTATTGCTTCCCTTCATCTCCTCTGCAGCTAGGACTTCAGGGTGAGCACAATTTTCTCTCTTTTTCACTAGAGGACGTCACGGTGGCGAGACATCTGCAGAAAGTGCCCTGAATTGCTGGGGCTCAAGGGACTTGGCTGGATCTGTCGATACATTTCCAGCCTCTCAAAGCTCCTGCCTCGACAGCTTTGTTTTTCCGGAGTCCCTTCACCTGACCTTGCCAAAGCTGCGTTCCTTTCCCAAGAGGGGGCCTCAGGAACAATGACGCAATGTTGCTGTTAGCGGGAGCCTCTCGTGGTTTGGTTTACCTGCGCAAATGCACGTGCGGGGCGCAGGGGGGCTGCTCCCACCTTACCTGTCTCGTGGCCCAGGCATCAGAGCAGGCTTCTGTGATTCTCTGTGTGTGCAGAGAGAATGTCAGGAGATCTGAACATCCAGGAACGGCAAATCAGCTGGCGCATGAAAAAGGCCTAATAAAATGCTGTCCTTTAAATGATAGGTTGCCATGGGGGCTCCTGAACCATTCCTTCATGCCCTTCAATCATTATTTGATCCATGTCTGAAGTCACCAGTGTTTCTCATTGCTGTCAGCAATTGTCTTTCTTTGTAACTTTTGATCCCCGTGAGCCTTTCTTTGAAGTCTTTTACCCTTTTTTCTTTTCTTCATTCTCTGACTTCTTCACATTCTCTGTTTTTTCAAGGCCAGGTATTGAAATGTTTGTGGGGTCAGGAATGTCAGTTGAGGATATGGTTATTTTTAATGCTGTTTTTATACAAGCAAGAAACCCAGGTAACAGTTCTCTGACAACAGCTCATTGCCAGTACAACTCACTCCATTCCAGCTATGCTGGCAAGAAGCACTCTTTATTTTGCTGCTGCAAGCTACATCTGAGTCTGGAGGGGCAGTTTGCTGGTCTAGCTACGCCAGCCACCTTTTCTTAACACAGGCTAAACCTTGAACATTGCTTCATGTGGAATAGCGAGTTTGCAGCCAATGTGAACTGGTGACTGCATTCAAAGTTCTGCAAAGGTCAGAAGATGCAGAGCTGAGAGTAAGTACAAATGGCTTGTGGACCTATTACCGAGTACAGCCGCTCAAAGGGACTTGAGCACACCACTTCAGAGCAAACCGCTGCAGCCAAAGGAACAGGGGAAAAATGAATGCTCTTTTTAAAGTGTTCCTCTTTGTTCATGCTCTGCCGAGTCTTTCTGTGAGAGATGGGTATTGCGAAGTATGTTCATACAGCCTAGATACAGCCTAGATACAGCCTAGAACAACCATCTGCAGAGCTGGTTGTGGTGCCTGCCCTCTGGCAGTGCTGGTGCTTGTAACCTGTCATACTTCCCTGGGCCTTAATCACTGAATAGTTTGGGTTGAAGGGGTCTTAAAGATCATCTGGTTCCAACCTCCCTCTGCAAAACAGAACTGAAAACCTCTGCTAATTTTTCCTCTTGAAAGTTAACAGAATTCGAACATTTTATGCTGATCACCACATCCCTAAGCTGGCAAAGGGCTTGTCTGTTTCTTTTCCACTATAACTGACAGTCCTCTGTGGACGCATGTTCAGCGTTTCAAGACTTACTTAAAGGTCAAGTTTATGATACGGGCAGATTGGATGAGCTCATGGCTGAGGAAAGACCACCTAAAGGTGACTTGTCTAACATACCTGTGCACACTCACAGGGCACAAGCACGTTTCTCTTTGGTCTAGCTTTGTCACAGACATCATCCGTCTGCCAAGAGTCTCGGGACGAAGGTGTACCAGAAGCGTTATCAGTGGGTTGAATTTGGCACCTGGAACATAAGATAATAGTAAGGGCCTGACCAAAGGAGGTGTATTCAGAAATGAATAGAGCAGAATTTCATTCTTCTGACCCCTCTTATCTGAAATCTTTGTTACACCAAACTGCTGGAACACCTCATTTGTATTTCTGCAGTTCACTCCCAAATCCAGTGTATTCAGGCATGGGTATGTGCCGCACCAGAGAACATTTAGAGACCCCTACATCTCACTGCATATATATGTGTATCAGCAACAGCTGATAACTGTACCTGAAACAAACCCCAGGGACCCTCGCACCCCACACATGGGACAGTTATCTGCAAATGACGGCCGGTAACCCCCATGGACCCTGGGCATGTATTCAGCTTCTTCACACAAAATTGGTGTATGAAACTCAAACTGTGATAAAGCTGCAGGCACAGGTGAAAGTGTGAACTGAGTAGGGGAGGTGCATGACTTCCCACAATTAAAATCAGTACTTTCAGTGGCGTCCTCTCCACCCTATTTGGTAGCACATTACAGGACGCAGACTCTCCTGTTAGGAAACGGTGATCAGCTGAAAGTCCCTTTCCCCTGGGGATTTCACTGCTGTGTCCCACAGCCTTTTTGGCTGAGTACCACTTTCCAGCCCCTGCACCCTCCTCCTGCCATAACCACAAGTGGTGGCCACAGGAGAGAATGAAGGCCTCAGCTGGTTTTCCACCGAGACTCTTCAACAGCTATCGGCACGTGTTTCCAAAGCAGGACCTGCTCGCTATCTCCTCTCCCATCCTCCTCCCAGGAGCCTAATCTCACACCACACTTGTCCCCCTGGTCCCTGCAGGGCCTGCTCCACTCAGCCTTGGCCGGGTGCCCGTGGAAACCCCAAAGCTGTCAGCAGCCTCTGCCTGCTGGGGTGTCAGCCATCCCCACGGCTGGAGGACACAGGTCTCGCACCCCAGGCAAGGCCCTGGTGCAGAGCAGGGGATGACACCATGTGCTGCCACAGGGAGCTGGGAGGGAAAACAACCGTTCAGTAGACAAGTGCTAAGGAGCAATGGACACCCCAAGAGGGTGAGAGCAGCACCACTGAAAAAGGTGCTGTGGGCAGCACTGAGCTAGAAACCGCCTGAGCTCCTGCTGCGGTGTTACAGCACTGGGGCAGCCCTGAAGGCTGGAGCCGGCCTGAGGAAGAGCAACAAGAATGAGCAGAGTCAGCAAAAGTGGGGACCTATTGGAGAAGGCTGATTTTCTTTGTTAGAACAGGTTGAGAGGGGACACAAACTGCCCTTTACATGGAAGATTGCTAAATAAAACCCTTCCTGCCCACTGAGGAGAGGACATATCTGTGTTTCATCTCCAACAAATGTTCTCTTAGCTACAAGGGTAATTAACACATTTCCTAGATGCGTGAACTTTTCTTCATTAAGGGTGGTTTTGGGAGCAAAATGTTTGCCTGGAATTTCCTTGGCCCTGCCTCAGAGCGGGAGGATGCTCTCCTGAGGTCCCTTCTCACTCTATGCTCCTTGGAGTGTTAAAACAGCTTTAAAGACAAAACAAAAGCACAAAGCTGCCTGCCCTTTCCTACCTGAGGCACAGGTCTCTGTATGCAGTAGAAAATTGTTATCTTTTCTGGCGGTTTGAGTGTACCAGGTATTGAGCAATGTTGCCCTAGTGTGTTGACGCATGAATCAGGGTGTGCCCCAGACCCGGAGAGGCGTTGATGTAGTGAAACCACCTGCTAGATGTCTGCTCTTTGGTTCCTTCTGCTCTCAAATAGCATCTCCCTTTGCCCCCAGGGAAGCTGTGCATTGTCCTGATTTGTCCTCTCGATGCCATAGATGTTGCTCTCTCCCATTCCTGGTGAGACTCAAAGCTCTGAGGAGAGGCCCTGCCCTGTAAGCTAACTTCTGCTGATGAAAACCAGTGCAGAAAGCACTCCTCTTGGAGCACCACACGCCTTGACGTCTGTCAACCCATCTTGTGGCTGGATGCCTGCAAAGCAAGGTCTGAAGGGCCAGAAGTATAAATACAGGTGAAAAGGCAGATATTTCTGCAGTGGGTCAAGTTCATTTCAGAGGTAGCCAGTTTCTCCTGCTGAGGGCATGTGTTGGCCTTCCCGGCAGGGACGAGAAACTGGATCAGAAGAAGACGTGAGCAGCAAAGCCCCATTGACCATGAGCAGCAGGGCTGGCATAGGCATGTATGTGGGAGGTATGGCAGGAAGAAGCAGCTTTGGGTGAGCACTTCCTTATCAGTAAACCCAGGAGCTGGAGAAAGACACAGCCTGAAGCCGTTTGGGGTGTCCCTGTTGCTGCTGTCAGGCCACCAAGACTGGTGCCTGGGAGGGCGTCTCTCTGGGGCTGGAGGAGCCAGACAGCCCATGATGGCAACCATGGGCAAGACTTGGGCACCTGAGTGCTTGTGTGATGGGCTGTGCCACAGGACAGTAGGGATGCTCATTAGTGGGATCAGCCTCCTCTCCTGCTGGCAAAGAGCAGCCACTGCCTCCTTGACCTGGAGGCAATGTAGCTGCTGGCAATGGAGCCAGTAGCACCACACACATTCCCACAACAGGGTCCCAGCATAGTCAGCCAGTAACTCATACTGGACTTGGGCTCCCAGACAGAAACAACAAACCCACTGTGTTCAATGTTTACATTAGATGTTTATTTTACAGTTCATTTCACAATCCGTTTCTCTTCTCCCTTTGATGGGAGTTGATTTATGGTGCTGCAGATCCTATCTGCCTGCCCTGCCCAGAGCACGGACTTAGAGAAAAACCTGGTAGGAAGGGTCTTTCCTTGTCATTGTTGCTGCTTTGTTTACAACTGCCTTTACCTGAGAGTTAAACTAGAGTGGTTTCTTCCAAATAGCCATAAATTATTCTCTTACTTCCTTGTGCTTGTGTTGGTGTTTTGGGGGATGGGTGGCTCAGGATCTCTGGAGAAAACAAGAACAAAGCATCACTGGGCAAGAAGCTGCCCTGAGCTCCCCTCTGGCTCACTTCTCCCCTGGCTGGACTAGTGAGGTATTGAGGACTCCCAGCACGCTGTAGGACTACAGACCCTGTGCCACATCCGCTGTGCCCTCCTTATGACGAGATGCCCTACCTGGCCATGGGACAAGGTCCTGGGCTGTTAGGATGGTCAGTGACTGCAGGAGATAGCTGGTCCCTGCCTGCATCATAAGGGACTGTCAGGCTGCCGGGATTAACCGGGATTACTTACTTCATGGTACATTAACATTTTGATTTTTATGCTGCCATGTCTCAGTGGTACTGGGGGAGGTGGTTTCCCTGCACTGGTTTAATCAGGGCCTTTCCTCCACAGCTGAGTGGCCAAAAGAGATGTGCCGTGTTTTTAGAGAGCAAATAAGAGATCAGACGTGAATATCTGTGGGGAAATCCCTGGGTAAAAATTGGCCTTCCTTGCTGGCTGTGTGCTTTGGAGAAAAAGAAGGATTCACTGCTTCCTCATACAGAGCTGGGTGCTCCCCATGAATAACTGGACCCAACCTAAAAGCAGAAGGAAGTACATTTGAAAAAACATAGGTGTGGTAATGACACTGTCACGTTTTAAGTGCATTGTGTAACCCATGAGGCATGTGTGGCTCCTGAAGAGCCTGCTCCCAGTCATGGCCAAAGCACTCCTTGAAAACAGTGATAAAATCCTAAGAAGCTGACTGGCTACAGGGCTTGTTCCTGTTCCCCATGGAAATGATACTCACCACAAGCAGATGTGTATTTCTGTGGGCTGAATTCTCATGTGATGGACACGGTGGCTTCTGTACAGCCAATGCAAAAATTAGGAAAGAAGATTTCTTTCCTTCCAGTTTTCCTTATCACCACTGATTGCCCTGACTATGGCAATGTGGACGGCTAGTGAGAAAGCACAAGTTTCATGTACAGGGCACTGAGCATCTATGATTGCCTAAATTAATAGCTAAAGCAGTGTCTCCCCACAAACTTGTTTAGCAATTCACACCTTTCAAATTGCAGTTTCACCAAGTGAGGGGTTTAATCTTAAGAAATTGCTTTCATGTCCAACTTGGTGCAAACTAGAGTCTAAAAGAAGGGAACTGATTTGGCAATACATGCTTTCAAGCTCTAGCTCGTTGGTCTGAATTTAGCTTATTCCTGCACTGGTAAAAGTTCTTAAAGGCAAGGTGAAAATACCTTCTTTTTTCTCCTTCCCTACAAAAAGCACATGTACTTTTCTTTAACTGTGGAATGATTCGTTCTTATCTGTAATAATTCTGAAGCCACTGGAGAATGATGTCGGAAATAGAGAAACGAAATGTTTTTGTGCTCTTTTGTGCACATGAGAATTAAATACTTAAAAGGAAGATCTGCTACATTTTGCTGGTTTATATGTCAATAACACATCCAAACAGTATATGAAAGAATAACAATCCAACTCTGTGAGTATAAAAATTGACCCTAGATTAGCCAGAATTGTATCTGATGAGCCCAAATAGAACCTAAACCATTTGCATCAGTACTGTGAAGCTAGCTTGGTGTTTGGAGGTTTCTTTTCCTCCAGTTGAAACTGAGCGCTTTAGGACAGGCAGCAAGGCTCACACTGCTTGGCAGCCTGTGTGGAGACATTCCTAAAAGCTTGTAAGCAAGTCAAAGGTAGTACTGAAAAGCTGAAGGGCAGGAGCACGACTGAGGGCAAGGACGATTTCTGCAGGGTGATCAGGAGGTGCATTTTATAAGAGAGAAACCTTCTTCCTGGATAACTTTTCATAGCAAGCACCCTTGAACTGAGCCTTGCAGCCTCTATCTTGCAACAGAAGTTATGCAGAGATTTTGTTTCCCTGTCTGAACTGTCCCCCCTGCAAGAGGGCCATGAAGCCTCAAGGGAAAGACCCAGCCCCTGGGGACTCCTGCTGACACCTCCTTGCCCATCTGTTGTCTCCCACAGGGTACCCTGGCATTGCAGAGGTGCTATGGGTACTCCAGCATTGCAGCATCACCACAGACAGCCCAGCACTGCGGAGGTGCCGTGGGTACCCTGACATTGAAGGGGTAGCATGGGTTCCCCCCCAGAATTGCCAATAACTTCTCATGCCTGGTGTAAACTATGCCCAAGAGGCATTGACAGAACATGGGCTTCCTCCTTGCAAGACTGCCTTCATGTGGAGCAAAAGTGGAGAGGTTGTCCCTGTCACCTCCTGCCAGCCTTGCCTGCCCAACCAAACTCAAAATCCCAAGGGAAAAGATTTCACTGGTATTCTGCAACATCCTTCCTCTGTTTTTGCTGAACTTGTTTCTTGGTCTGTTGGCTAAGATCAGGCATAGTATCTCTAGGACTTCCTGGTCCCATCCTTCTCTGTTCCTCAGGAGGAAATAAGAAGGGGTGCAAACATATTTGAAAACGCTTGTTTATATTATTTTGTCATTTCCTGGCAATCTTCAGTGAAGTACAGCAACCCATGAACTGAAAGTAACCCAAGGAAAGCAATTAGTAAAGGGCTTGTCAATGTACGCGATGAGGACTGAAACGTGGCAAATGTAACTCTATTGAAAGAATGGAGACAGCTGCTGGGGTCTGGGTTTCTTTTGTTTGTAAGTCAAATTTAGTGCCCAGTGAGTATGCCCATCTCCCACGTCCTGAGCAGTCTGGCTCCTGAAGCCCTGCTCCGTGCAGTAAGCTCTGTAGGTTTGGGTGTGCAGTTTTTTTCCACAACAGTTCTCATGGTTCATGATGAAGGGTTTGGAGCACTTTAGTCCACCACACCTCCCAGGAATGCAGTATAGGATTAAAGCAAATCTGCAATGTATCTTTGGAGCAGTTTGTACTTAACGGTGCAATGTGTGTAATATTTACACAGGTAAAGACTCCCCTAAATGTACGTGCTAGACATAGGACATGAGCACAGGGCCCTCCCAGCATCACCCTAGAAGGGCACCCAGTGGGACCTCAACATGGCAGCCAGCAGCCACATCCCAGGGAAGGGCAACTTCGTGCTATATTGGCATCTCAGGGGTCTGCCACAGGGTAAACCGTGAGAGCTCTGGACCACAGACATGCAGGGCAGATGTAATGGAGCAAACTGCTGGCATTAAAAGCGCTGCTGCTCTTTATTCGGCATCCAGAAATGGCCTCTGAAATCAGGAAGGGACAGATCAGAGATCTGCAGAGTGCTGCTTTTTCTTGCTGATTGCAGGGGACTGCTCTAATAGGGCTGCTGAATGTTGATAAGGGCTGTTATAGTGAGAGAAGCCAACTGATATGATAAGACATGTATTTTTGTGTCCTGTTTCAAGCCATTTAATAGCGTTGGGTGGGGGTGGGGTGAACAGGAGCAAAAGTTGGGTTAAAAGATGCCCTTTATATTAAAAGAACCTACCTGAACTCACTTTCCTGTAGCTTAAATGAGAAAGTGGGTTAAATTAGTCCTGATAAAGCATTAACTGCATGAGTTATGTTCACAGACAGGAAAAGTTCAAATTTCTACCACAATTCTGCCCATGCAGCCTTTTGGATTTGGGGTGGGTTTTTGTATGGCCTCCCGTAGGACTGCACTCAAGGCTTTTCCCAAATAATAGCATCGATTGTAAGAAGATGCATGAGGATTCTGCATTCCTGCTAACCCAGGGACAGGGATGCCAAACTTGATTCATTGTGGATGATTTGATTCACCTTTTATTGAGTCTGCGGAAGGCTATTGAACTGGCTCAGACACCCTTTCTGTATTTCAAAGACCAGAGGTTTTTTTTACCCAATCCCTCCCTCCCCTTTCCCTCAGAGCGCAGAAAGCTGCAATTACAAGCAGCTTTCAAGGCTGGCAGCCCTCGCTAACAGCCAGGACTTGTTGGGGCGCAGAGTGGAGGAGCTGAATTACACTTGGACCAGAATGAAAGCCGTTTCAAATGGTGCCACTCAACCCCCTAGGGCTGGGACCTCCCTTCATCTCTGGATGTGCACACTCAGAGGCCAGGGTTTGGCCCTGTAGTCCATCATTCAGGTTGTAATCAGTTGCTCCTCTGCTGTGGGGAGCAAATACTCCTAAATGTGTGTGTTTGTGTATATATATATCTCAAATCTATATATATAACATATATACATTTCCATGTTGCCTGCCAGCACCCCGGCCTCCCAGTAATGCCTCCCTGTACAAACCAGGAAAGGGTAACATTTGCGTGAAAACTCTCAGGAACTGTGTGATCACAGAGGTGCTCACGTCCTGCCAAGCTTGATCAAAACCAGCCAGCGGTTTCAAAAGGTTCTGTACAGGGAGCATCTGAGCTTATGAGGCTTGAATCTGCAGAGAACCGAGCTCGAACAAATCCTGAGCTGAAGATGAAATTTCTTCACTTGTCTCCTGTTCCCTGCAGCTCTTCAGAGGGGACCTGGGCCTTTCCATGGCCTTTTTCAAGCCCTCCCGGAAGCCTAACCTGAAGTACTTGAATATGCTTGCAAGCTGGTGTTTTTCCTCAAGAAGCTATGGTAGCATTAGCATGTGGCAGCATCTAGTGAAGAGCATGCAGAGGGCATTGCTGGAGGGAAGGAAAAAGGCATCGTGTGTGATTTCTGGTCTTGTCGGTGAACCTCAGGGATTTCCATTAGTAGGCAGTGACTTGTTCTTAAAATGCTACTGTGATGAGGTGGCTCCCTTTTGTAGGACTCACCTCCTGGCTCTGATGTACCTGGATCTACATTTGATCCTGGGTGTACTGGTGGGTGCTTCATGGTGTCAGACTTGTCTCTGGAAGGAAAGGACTGTCTCTGGCACTGCAGGCAGCCCTGCCCCCTACAATTTCGGGAGTTAGCTCATTTTTACACTACTGCACTATGTCTATGCGGGGAGAAGGATTTTTCCTCTTTTAGAGGCAGTTCTGGGACTTTCTGTGGCACGAGGGCTGGCAGCTTTCTGTCTTGGCTCACAGGGTTGTTAGTGTTATTAATGGTCATAAAGTTATTGCACCCTTTCCTAATATCGGTTGACTTTGTACTTGGAGCCAGTGCTACCCTTTACATGTTAGCATTTCACAAGGACTTCAGATGTTGGCCGTGAGAGCTGGTATGAACTAACCTGGGCAGCAAGTTACAGTGTTGCTTCACTTAAGCTTTTCCACGTGTTGACTTGAGGATCAGCTTCTATGTGGCTCCACTGTGTGTAAATGTGAGAACTCATTTTTTTCCCCTGCACTTGCTGTGACTGAGCTTGAAAAATTAGTTCCTCTGGAAGCCAGTCCAGTTTAGGTTTTGCTAAAGCGAACTTTTATTTCCAAACAAGTGGAGTACTGGGCTGAGATTAACCTGCGTGATTCAATCCTTCAGCTTGCAGCCACTTCCCTCTGTTGAAATGAGGCTGAGGTGACACGAAATAGAGATGATTCCCTTCAAAAAAAAAGCAAAAGGTTCTTCTAAGAAGGCCCAAAATACCTATGGCCTGAAAGCTCCTTCAGGAATCAATTTATGGTGCATGTTTGGGGGAGGGAATATCAGGTAGATGTACCCCATATCTCTTCATCTGTGCAATATGCGTACCTCCTTTTGTGATCCTTCACCCAAAACTGTCTTTTAATATTGCAACTGAAGACATGCATTTAATTGCCGTGGTGCCTATAAGAAACTACAGGCTCCTCCGAAGTCCTCTGAAACTGTGAAATGTTTCACAATGTCTGAAAAGGTAATTTGCATTGAGAATCAATATGCTAATTATTGTGTCAACACTTACTGTTTTGGCGTGTTTCTCGGCTTCTTGTCCCAGGGTATACAGCCACGTACGGTCCCAGCTCATCTGTGAGATGTAAGATGTGCCTTGGCTCTGCGACAGTCACAAGACTTGTTAAATGAGATGCAAACTGAAGAAGACCAGCATGGTTTGTACTGTGTTATCCAGCCTAGCTTTATTCTGTCAGGGAACATCAACTAAATCAGATTAAGAAATTAGGAAGGTTTTGTCTAGCCGGTAAGTTAAATAAATATTGATTAAATAAAATGATCGTTAAACAGATGAGCCAAAATAACTACCATACCAATCCGTGTGGTTTATATAACGTCAAGCGGTACTGGATTACAAGTGTCAAATATGGGCCCAAAGATGTTCTCCTTTTTCATTGTATTTATTTTGAAGATGGTTGTGCCCTGAGTCAGGGACCAGGAATAGCTGTGCCCAGCACTGCGCTACCTCACAACAGAAATGTGAACTTTGCCTCTTGGCTTCTTCTGCAGCCTGAAGGCTTTTTGGGACACCGGGGCAGTGCACACGGGAGGAGCATTGGAAACAGGCAGACAGTACGGCTTTTAACATCGTGGCTCCCAGCATGGAACAGCATAAACACAGGATGCACACTATGTGTGGCTGCAGCATGTCGGGCCGCAGAGTTTTTGCTGTATAATACTCTGTGACAGGGTTGAGAACCATCCAGGAGGTCAGCCAAAATGGTCCTGGGAGCAAGCAGAAAACACCAGCTCTCTGCTAGACTTGTTAGTTGCTCAGTGGTAACTAATAACTAAGTTGCGTAGGAAGAATTATAATGCAAACTTGGATTATGCTTCCAGCCTTTTTAAAGTGCTTGCTCTAAGGGCTATGTATATGTGTGAGACATGGGGAAGGCCACAGAAACGAAAAGGTGTTGTGGGTTGGGATAAGTAGCTATGTGAAGAGAATGTGTCTTTTTACCCACTTTCAGTGTCCCTGGATGCATTGAAAACCTGTGCAGGCCAAAGGAACAGGTACACACCTGGGAGCTCCTCCCTGTCCGAGTGTTCACAGCACAAATGAGAGTGGCTGGAGCTCCTGCAGTTGCCCAAATGGCCACTGCAAGCTTTCGGGCAGCCCAGTTTGCATCTGGTTGCTGCCCTCTCACCTGGGAAAAAGGCTGCTGGATTATTGCTTTTCCAGACAGCCGCTAACCCTGTAGCATGCAACCAAGTCTGACCCTCGCCTTCCTCAGAGGTGCTTATCAAGCACTGTTACACATCCCCACAGCAACAAAATGGTTCTCAAACCCACCATCTGTATGTCCTCCCTGAAATATACATGTATCTACTGTGGACCCCAGTCATGGAGGGTGAGGGACTGGTGGCGGGGTGGGTGATGCTGGGTCAGTCACACACACTCTCCAGGTTTGGTCCAGGACAAGAAGAATAGTTATGCATTCTCTCTACTGCAAAGGTAAAAAGCAAAAACTAGGAAGGGGTTATGATCTACTGGTATTTACAAATAATTTTCAGATACAATTTCTGTAAGTCTCTGTGATGAAGAACTAGGAAGAAAAGTGTTTGTAAACGGTGCTACTCCCCGCCTCAGGCAACCTTCGAAGCCTTCATTTTTATTCCCACAAGTAACTGTAGTTTTACTATACCAAGGCTGCCAAGGACCTTCAAAGCCTGATGACAGCATTTTCATTTGAACAAGTACATTTTTGGATGGATTTTCCCCTAAAAGGTGAGAGACGACACACATGCAGGGTAAAGCGAACCTAGGGATGTCCTGCCCTGGCTCATCTCCTGGGCTTTTTTCTGTTTTGTTTGGGTTTGTTTTACTATCAAATTTCAGGGCTACATGTGTTAGGCTTATGTTCTAACACCTTCCCTAGTATTTTTGTTTTGAATGTCAGCTTTTCGCTTTCCCATGCTAGCTACTATCAGATAACTGAGCTTAACAGAGGTTTCTTTCATTAGCTGTAACTTAATAGAAGAGCACTGAACTCTGAGTATTCCTGACAAGCGCCACTCAAAACATCGCGGTGCTTTCACTTATTTACCTGCAGTAATTAACCTCAGCCTCCCCGCTCCCTGTGGTGAGCAGCTCTGCCTGCGGGACACTTTCAGCAGCAGCTCTTGCAGGTGGGCACAAAGGCTCACAAAGCAGAAATGCCTTCTGGCCCCAGGGGTGTCAATAGGTCTGCTCAGCTATGCCAAGTGTAGTCATGCATTTTAAGTTTCTTCCTGAACTGGGGTCTTGGTTCTTGTGCCATTTTAATGGAACAAAGAGGTCGGATTATTTATAGGTCGGTCGCCTTTGTGTGCGTGCAGCTAGCAATGCCTTCAGTGCTCCAGTTCCTAGGACTCTTTTTCCCTCCGGCTCTTAAGTCTCAGCTATTCTCTCCTAATGCAATAACAGTAATTATCCTATCGCTGGCCACTGCAGCACCCTCCATTAGCACCCACCTCACCTAGTGCACAGCACAGGCTGGGAGCCAGGTAAAGCCTGTGTAATTTATAGCTCATCAGAGAAGCCAGCCAGCCCACGGTCTTCCTGTTTTGTAAAGAGACAGACCTATCACCTAGACGCTGCTGTGATGGGTGCGCTGGGAAGGCAGGAAGATAAAAGTAGTGCACAGGCAAGCTCTGGCCCCATCTCTGTTTGTGTTCTCTGTTGTTTCATCCAGGCATGCAGTCAAGCAAAATCAGCATGACTCGATGCAACCAGAAGACAATATTGCATGGTTTTTGCTCCCCAGTAGACCCATGGCATTTCACAATGTAATTGTTGTTTCACATTTGGCTGCTGAGCACAGAACAAGAGATATAGAGCTGGCCCTGCTAAGGTTTCCTCTAAGGCCAGGATTCAGCGCAAGAATGACCTCTTACATGTTTTATTTGATTGCTGTCCTATAGCATCCTATAGGGCTTGCTGAATGGTGCACAGACTGACTTCACAGCTTCTTCAGTCCTTGTACTTTTTCAGGACATACCTATAGCTCCTTTGGGCTGAAATTGCCACCTAAACCTCTGGTACGTGGCTTGATCTCAAAATTGCAGAAAAGGGACTGAATGAGGAGAAAAACAAACTGCTCTGAAGGGACAGGGGAGTTTGGCTCCCAACTGTCCTTCTGCCACCAAACCCTCTGATCTGGGGCATCCTGGGGGTGTCTGAAAACAACACCCTGATTGTGTTTTTGCCTAACATCCTGCTCTTTTTATGGCGAAACTCTATTTCACTCTCCTCACCCAGGAAAATGCTGTGCCAGGCAAGGAGCTGTCTGTAAGGGACTTTTGTGCATCCCCCTCAAACCGAGCACGGACACTGTTGAGTTTTTGGTGATCCAAACCATCAGCAGCCATCCTGACAGTCCAGCTTCCCACCTCAGGCACCAAAGAACTGCTGTCGCTGTCAAAGATACTTTCAAAAATGCAACCTAAAAGAAAACCAGAATCTATAAATAAAAGCCTGGACGGGGCTTTGAGCAACCTGGTCTAGTAGAAGTTGTCCAGGCACATCGCAGGGGGGTTGCAACTGGGTTATCTTTAAGGTCCCTTCCAACTGAAGCCATTCTATGGTTCTGTGAAATTCTCCCTCATGACAGCACTTGTGAGGTGTCTGCTCTTGGAAGGAAAAATTGTTTTTCTTTAACTGCTGAGCCGCCCCATTCAGCAGGATTTGGAGGGCAGAGCTAATTGATGTGGTTAGATGAAATGAGAGCAAATCTTAAGAGAATCACTGCTGACGCAGATCCCAGCCTCATGCAGGCAAGGCCAGGTAGTCCTTTGTGCAGAGGATGCAACATGCACCTATCTGCACTGGAGAGGAAAATCTCCAGTGCCATTTGGGCTCGGTAGCTCTAGGCAGTGAGGAGTATTTTCCGCCATGCCTTGGAATACTTTGGGTTGATAACCATGCATTTCCCAGCATAAAAGTTTCTGGCAATGTTTTGCTGAGATCTTGCACTTCTGATAGTCACACATGGCCTCTGAAAGTCAGCAGGAGCAAAGCTGCAGGATCAGAAATACACTTTGTCTTTGTTCCTTTAACTGCTGCTCATGTTTTTGACTGAGATAAGAACTCTTTCGGAAATTATTCATGTCTTCGTTCAGTGCTTTGGCAATCTGAGGAGAGTGCATTACTTGATTATGCTTCAAGCTAGCACTGCTAGGGCCTAAATATTCTTGAATTTGACAACCAACAAATGTCTTCATCAGTGAACTTGTACAAGGTGATGCTGTTTTGATGTGCAATTAAGTTATGAGGGATCTAGTCACAGAGCAGAGCTTTGAACTGAATAGCTTTCACCATTTGAAGCAAATAGAGGAATAAACATAAATACATTTGCATCTGCAACTCTATTTGCCAGAGGGCAAACTGATCAAGTGGGTGATACTCCTCAGCAAAGCAGGCTCCAGTGAAGATGGTGGAGGCACGAATGCAGGGGAAGTATAGGCATGGAGGTGAGGGGACCCACACCCTTACTGCTCACTCCACATGTCCATGGAGCTCAGTTCTCTGGTTAGTCGTGGGAAGCCTTGGGAAGGCTGTTAGAAAGACACAAGGGTTCACAGGCTGGAGAAAGAGGACCAGATCATTTAGAGGCCAAGAATTGCCAGTATAAATGTCAAAAACAAACCTGAGCTGAAACTTGCGAAGTATTCCAGGGAAAAAAAATGGGAAAAAAATCTTCAAATCTTAATGTAAGAAAGCAAGAAAAATAGTCAGGCTGCTGTGCAGAAAATGAGATTAAAGATAATCTAGGCATGGACTACAATCAAAGCAGCATTTTACCTCTGTTCTCCTTTAAGGAAGACAAATCCTAGGGCAAAAGCAGACTGGTTAATGGGAATAGGGATATGGAAATGGAATTGCTACTGTGCTCAAAAAGCAGACTGCATCCCTCTTGTGGGGCAGGTCATGTCTGCCCAGGAGTTCAGGGAAGAGCAGTGTGTGAGGTGGCCCGTCTAATAGCAACTGTTCCTATACATCCATCAAGTTGGTGAGGAACCCCATGGCTGCAGAATATCCATTACAATGTGTTTGGTTGTGCAGGGTTAAAAAATAATCCAGCCAACCATTGTCCTTGTAGCTCCGACCTCACTGGTATGCAGGGCTTTGGAACATGCCTTGAAGGTTAATTAAAAATGCAAAGGCGCATCAAAATGGGATGAAATGCAACTAAAGCTACATCCTGCCAGACTAACCTGATGGTTCTCTTTGATAAAACAATTATTTTTCCAGACAGGCAATATCTGCTGGATTTCCTTTATCTAGACTACTTTAATGTACTTGCTATGATGTCAAATGTGAAACTGATGTTGCTGGAGACAAAATAGATTAGCAGAGGAATTGCGTTGCTAGTACGAAGAGGAGGCAATGAGTGCTGAGGATGGAGATCTCAGGCCAGGAAGAGTTATTTAGGAGAACTCTTCAAACAGCAGTTTTGTGACCAGTTTTGTTTTAATATTTGCATTAATGGCACCCTCGTGACCCACGCGAGCACTGTGCTGATGAAATGTGCTGCACAAAGCTGTGACACATCACTGCCATGGAGGTGGTTTGCAGGCCAGGCAGAACGAGTGGGGCCCCTCAAGAACAGCTGTAATAAAAGGAGGGTGACATTCAAGTAAAAGACAAAGAGTCATGGAGGTGAAAGCCGGTGTCAGAGGCGAGTTTTGTTATTAACAGGGAGTGAGTCAGTTGGGAAAATAATTGAGGGAAAAGAAAAATCAGCATTAAATAGTCGCAGAAGAGTTGTGTGTTGCCAGCTTGATCCTTATGTTGCATCTATTTCCAGTTCAGATGAGAAAATATTAGCGCCAGCACACATGCCCCAAACCAACACTTCTCCCTTCCTGCCCCTCCTTTTGGGAAAGATACATTAATAGCAGAGCAGCTGCAGAGAAGAGCTACAAGGGAGACCAGGGAACCAGAGACCCTCTCTTCCACGATGCCACAGGAAGGTCCTGGAGCACATGTGTGTGATGATGGGGATGGAGCTTGACAGAGCAAGTACTGTCTTGAAGTCTTGGGTTTAAGTATCCAAACACCTCCTGCATAGGGCTGCTGTTGCCTAAAGCCAGCCCAGAGCCCACTGCTAGCTGCGAGCACACTCACATTTGTTTTCTTTGGAACAGGGGCAAAAGCAACCCCCTGGGGCAAGCGGCATACGTTGGGTTGGGTAGAGGCTGGACCAGCTCAGTGGTCTTCCAGAGCTTTGGTACCACATGAAGCCCTAGTGCAATGTCTCGCACTCTGCCCAGGGAGTTACCAGCCTTTCCGCTAGCACCTCATTCTGCAGCTTGGCTCAGCCCGTGCCAGCAATGGCGTGCCGTGAGGAGTGGTTCCAGTTGCATGCAATTACCTTTGTTTTAATATTTTTCCTCAAAGCTTGGAAAAGCAACTGAAAGATGAATAAAAACAACGGCCTCTCTGCATGATTCACAGCCAGAGCGATAAACTGCACATTGCTCTGCCCAGCAGTTACCGGAAGTTTTTCTGCATGTGTTGTGGTAAAGGGAATTTTCAGGAGGGCCCCAGATGAAGGCTGAACAAACAGGTTGGAACAGAGTCCAACCGTCTGATCATGCCTTAAGCCAGTCAGACATGGAGCAACCTGGGCATGGAAGCTGCATTGCCACCTTTGCTGAAGATGCTGTTGGAGAGATATTGTTGCTGGGGGCTGTCAGATGAGGCCCAGCAAGTTGCTAAGAGTAATGGTTTCCACCCAAGTTTGTCACCGCAATACTCAGGTCAGCAAGGGGAGCAGAGGTGCTTGGGGCTATTGAGACTGGGCTGCAAGGCTATGCCCTCTGTGGAGGGATTGCACGATTACGTTTCTGAATTTCTTTGGCTTCCCTAGGAGCTAATATTGTCTCTGTTACTGATGCCTTTCCAAAGAGAGGGGTGAGAGGGAAAGGCAGAATGTGAAAGCAGAGTGAATAAGAAAGAAGAGCTGGATTCCGGTGCGAAACCGCAAAAATTGAAAGTGGAGTGTGTCAAAATTTGTGCAAGGCTCACACAGCATCTGCAGGTTTGGCAAAGCAGCCAGGAGGGCTCCTGCTCCTCTTGTGAGAGCAGCCGGGAGCAAGGCAGGACTCTCCCACCGGGAACCCTGGCAGCCTGTTGATAAACACATTGGTGTTGAGAAGATAAGTCAAATACAATTATCAGACTGATTATTCATATTGCATTCTGCTCAGTGTGGGAAGATACTCCTTTTGGGGTTAGGTTTATGGGCCACACAGATTGTCAGAGTGAATCTAATTAGCAAAAGAAATCCAAATGGAACAATGACTGGTAATTGTTGTTAATGATGCAAGCGTATTATACCAGCCAAAATGAAACTTTGGGTTGCAAGCAGCACTGAAAGGCAAATGAACGTTAACAGTTGTACGCTGTAAGTCCCTTCCTCACTGATGTCAGGTGTGGTTAAGATGAGCTTCCACATATGAAACAGCAGTGACTTGCCAAACGCTTCCCAGTGGCCACTGGAATAAAATGCTGCAAGAAATTAATGAGCTGCAGAGCTTTTTTAGGAGAGGTGGTCTGGAACTGGTGAACGGGCTGAAAGCTATCCCCTGCTTTGCTTTCACCAAAGCAAACCTCAGCTGCTTCCAGAGCTGAATCAAAAAACAGGATCTTTTTTACTTGCACAGTCCCTGGATCGTGCCTCCCGCCTGGGAGTCAGACCATCCCAGGCTCCCCAGCTGTTGGTGCTGCTCTTGGCATGCTGCTCCAGCTCCACCAAGCAAGTGTGGGGTGGGCCGCCATCCAAATATTTTGGATTAAATTTGGATCGTGAATTATGCAATGCACACAGACACACACACACAAAACCTGCATTGTTCTGCCACCGGAGGTGGGCACGCAGGCCTCCCAACCGTATGGCAAGCTGCGCATCTGAATTCATTGGCAAGATGTGGTCGAGAGCCCGCATTTTGGTTAGCAGCCCCCAAACTAGAGTGCTGGTGACTGGTACTCTCAGTCTGCGGAAACTGCCATGCTTAAACAGTCAGTGGAACTGGGACAACTCATAGCAGTCGTGGATTTGGTCCAGCACTGTGCCTCAGCTTTTACATGGGATGGCCCTGGTCCCATGCCTTGTTTCTCTCTTTCTAGCCTTCAGAATATTTTGGACTGGTCTTCAATTAAAGACCTACCTATTCCTGTGTTTTTTGGGGTATGATGGGTTTGTAAGAGGTGAATTGCATAGAAATATTGTTAAGAAAGATGGTTCAAGCTATATAATTTTGTTTTCAGATATTAAACACAAGTTAGCTGGGTTTTTTGGCAATACTATAGATGTAACCATGATGGGAAGCCTGGACAGTTGAAACATTTTCTGCTTACTCATCCTTCCAAATGTGTGTGGGCAGGACAACCTGGTACAGACAGAAATGCAGACTCTCCCTTATATTGTTTTACATTTTCTGTGGCATAAAAGAGGATACTTATAACGGCCAAGTGCAGGAAGGAAAGCAGAAGGAAGAATGTGAGACTGAGAGTTTTAAGACCATGTCACCAGCTAAAATCTCTGTGCCTGCAGACCACTGTGCCCTTGACCAGAATGTGCCAGCTGGCTGCTAAGTATCACTTCATTGATGTAGTGTTGGAGCTTTGGAGACCAAGCTGAGCGCTCAGCTGAAATGAAAATGTTTTCATTAAAAAAGGAAAAAAAAGTTTATACTAACAGTTGTAGAACTTGAATAAAAACAAATAAAAGAGCTGGCAAAACCCAATGCAGATACTTTTGCTTGAAATAGCATTTAAGAGTGATCCGAGGCAGTTGGTTTCTTATAAAAAAAACTCAAAATTTTAACAATAATTTTTGTTTCTCTTAAATAGGTTGGTCAGCATTTTTAAAAACATAGAGAAAAGAGACCTTTCTTCTGCGTAGTCCTCTTCCTCCTGATGAAGGTTTGAGTCATTTTAATGAGCCCATTGATAGACACTCAGTTTTGCCAAGGACGCATAAGGTTAAAAATTGAAAAGCTGTGAAAGTACTCAGTACATTTGATATATATTAAAGACTTTTGTTTGAGTTTTTCTAATGACTGGCATAGAAGCTTTTTTCATATATCCAAATTCATACATGGAAAAGTATTTTCCACAGCTAACAGTGTCATCATAACTTCCTTTTTGTCTCTTAAAAATAATTATGAGATTGGACTTTTTCTATACTTTAATTTTTACAGGAGTATAAGTGGTGATTTTCTTTTTTTTATTTCTCTTTGCTATTCAGATGTGCCAAGGAATTTCAAAGAAAAATAAAAATTTGCCGTTCAAACCAAAATTCCTACAATGTCAGACAGCCCTTGTTTTAAATGTCAGCAGAGAATTGTTTCTTCGTAAACTGTTAGAAAAAGAGAATGAATAAATCCAAATTCCCCATTTTTGCAGATTTTCAAAACTCAGTTGAACAAAGCACTGAAAAGCCTGCAGAAGCTAGTCCAGCTCCAAGCAGGGTGTTGTACCACATGAGCACCAGAGGTCCATTCCAACCCAAACTATTCCATGATGCTGAAATCAAATTTTCACAAATTTCAGTGTATTTTTTCTAGTCTTAATTTGAATCCAGAGTTCTTCCAGACTTGACTGCTTTTTTGTTGTTATCAGAACCTGGATCAGAGTTCATTTCTTTATTATTATCAGTTTCAATAAATAAATCTGTTGCCTTCAACTGCAAAGCTAAGGAATGATTAAAAGTTACAAAGAGACCTGTTGGTATCCATTTAACAAGACTGAACAAATGCTCAAGAGAAATCTTCACAAACCATTTTGCTAATTCATTTACAAGTAATGTGTAAGATGGCATAACAGAACCAGCAAGATATCTCTGATCATATTAGAACCAAGGTTTATTCTTTAACAGCTTCGATATACTAACAAAAACCTTATGTCTTTATTGCCAAAAACCAGCACACTGTGTCTAACTTAAATTGCCTGGTGTTTTAAATATACTTGCACAAGCAAATCTCTGTAAAACAAGTTTCTCACATATATGCCTTGAAATTATCAATGAATGGAACATTTAAGAATACAAAAATGGGCAAAGTGTGACAGTACAGGCTCCCCAGTACAGAGCTAGACACCTTTTTTTTTTGCAGTAACTCAAAGAACACACTATACCCCCACAGTACCCAAGAAGATTGTCTTATTTATTCTAGAATCCACAAACCTGCACAGGTGGAAATAGTTTATTTTGTTAAGCCATAGGCTTCCAAGCCTTTTTCTCTTAGTGTGGCAGCTGTAGGTTTTCAGGAACTAGAACTATCCCACCTGTGACTCTAGTGATGGAGTGTGGCTCTCAGTAGCACAAAGACTTGTTATCAGAAGCTTAAAGGGCAAAAATGGCAGTTACATTTGTTGATTTAAACAGCATCATCACTTTTTTTCCTTGATGCGCACTTGATGCTATCCAAAGGTGTTGTCCAGTGTCAGTGTCCACTCCTCCTTTTTGTCCACATTACTTCTCCGTTCATTTGCTTCCCTAAGGGTTGATGTTTTGTGCTGCTACTAATACAGAACTGGAGAAGGCAGCAACAAGAGGTGAAAAAACAGCAGTTATCCAGGTGGATGTGAGAAAATTTGCTCCCAGCCTGTGAACATGGATGCGTGAGAGGAGATCCGTGTCAGAGCAGGATGAGATTTATGGCATCCAAATTCCACCTATGCTGTTGGACATTCATTCACCTCCTGAAAAACACTGATGAAGAAAAACCCCAATATTTTTTAACCTCAACTCCCTAATGCAATAATCCTTCTTAACCTTACAAATTGTGATTATCAAAGAAGACAGAATTCCACCTGCTTTACTTATTATGTATAATATACATACTACCCCATCCTTCCAGTGCAGGTTAGCAATATTTAAAGGGCACTGAAATATGATAATAACAAGTCCCATGCTTGCTGATATATTATGATATGAAATGCATCCCATTAGTCACTTTGTATCTGAAAGGCAGGAAAATTTCTACCTAGCAACAGAGAGGCTTTTAGGATTAAAAAACATATTTGGCAGGCAGTAGGCGTGTTAAACTATGCCAGGAGGAGCTCAACCGGAGGCTTCTGAAGACAACAGGAGCGTAAATAAGTTGCCATCAGTGTTGCCCACCACAGAGCTGGAAGACAGTTCAAAGCTCTCTAACCTGAAGGAGCAGAAGACAAGCGAAGGACAGCCCGGTGGCAGCCGTGTGTGATCTCTGAGAGGAAATGTTGTCCTCCAAAACTGCAGAGAGAAATGTGGCAGCAGAGGCTACAGCTCACCTGATCCCCACTGTACCATTATGTGGTCCACAAAGACGCCTCCTCACTTTTGTAGCTTAGAAAACAGATCCATCACCAGAAAGGCTCTATTAATTATGGCGGTAGTGAGAGATGGAGAGGTTCTTGCCAAGTCTTTTCTTTTTTTCCTCTTACATAAGAACATAGCTGGTGCAAGAGAATCACAGACTCATAGAATAGTTAGGGTTGGAAAGGACCTTAAGATCATCTAGTTCCAGCCCCCCTGCCATGGGCAGGGACGCCTCACACTAAACCATGTCACCCAAGGCTTTGTCCAACCTGGCCTTGAACACCTGCGCACACTGCCGACTCATGTTAAGTTTCTCATCCACCAACCCCCCCAAGTCCTTCTCTGCAGGGCTGCTCTGAGTCTCTTCTCTTCAAGAGATGTTACCACTGGAAAACAGAGCAAGCAGAACTCTTTCATGTTGGACACAAAGCAAGCCAGACAAAGGAAAAGAACTTTCCCTGTATCATTAACTACCAAGAATTTTTTTTTGTCGCCTGTAATTTATCCTGTCACAGCAATGTTCTTGATGGGCCAGATAAAACCTTTTTCCAAGAGGACCATGTTTCAATCACATTAAAATTTCCATTCAATTCTTTTCTTTTGGAGAAGGAGCTCTTTTAGCAGAATAGGAGTAAGCAACCAGCAACCTCCCTGTATAGCTCAAGATTAGCACGCTGAAAACAGGCAGCAATACTTTATTTCCAAGGTGCATCCAAGCCCAGGACCAGGGATTTCAGAAGGCAGCCAGGGAACTTCTACAAGCATTGGGGAAGATCTGAAATCTTCTTCCTTAGAAGGACGTGCGCCTCAGCCTCACAGCACGTTCACAGAAAGTCATCCTAAAATGAAGATTGAGAAATTGCTTTTCCACCTGTGAAGTGACACTGCTTTCATATCTGACCATGATGAGTAAAATGAGCAAAATGAATACAAGTGAGCGTAGTGAATGCACGTGACTCCTCGGTCTGGCTTCTGGAGGGAGCTGGTTTACTTACAAGACAACCTTTCTGCTGCACAGAGGCCACTAGAAGAAGGAAGCCTAAGGAAGGACAAGCCTTGTCAGCCCCCACCTTGTTAAAGGGGCAGGCAGCTCACAGGAGTCAATGTTCCTGCTTTCCCCCTACGAGTCATTACATGGACACTGCTGGACATCTCTGGCTGTTTGTCTGGAGGATTGGATGACATCCTCAGCTGGGACTCGCCAACAAGGTATTTGCCTTATTTTATTAGTGGTGAGTGACAACATTTGTGTCAAAACTTCAGGAAAGACTATACATTGCCCAAGACAGCAGAAGGGTAGCTCTGAGCTGAGTGTTCAGCAAAGACACACCGTCCATGCCTCCTGCAGCTTGTCCCCCTAAATGCCTTCCAGCACAAACAGCTCTGTGGTACTCCCATGAAGAATGCCAGTGAGCAAAACAGTGCTGGGCAGTGGAAAGAGGTTTGCTGCTGGTTGTCGAAGAAGCCTTCAGATGCTTTGTTTCTTGTTCCCATCTACTGGAGATGGTCCTGGGGCTGATAGACTTCTGCCTGGAGTAAAAGTCTTCCCACCCTTTATGTTAAACGGAGCCTGCTTTACCGTAGTTTGGGGACAAGCCATAAGCCATAATTTGAAGACAGCTAAAATCACTGTGAACTTCCCTTCTGCTCAGCTCAGTCTTTGTGTTTCCTATCATGAATTAGGTAGGACAAATGCAGCCAGACAAAACAAGGGCTGAAACCTGCCATCAGAGCTCAGCCCCATCACACAACCAGTGCCTAAGGCTGGAATTCGATCATGGGGAAGCTAATAATAACAACACACAGCAAAGAACAGAGTACTTACTTTGCTGCTGTTGCTGAAAGCATGAAAAATACCATCTTAATTTAGAGACTTATTATGGCATATTATGGCAGGGCATACCAATAAATGTGGAGCGAGGCAGAAGTGCTACGCTACAGTATGCGCTCTTATTGCAATAATAACATAAAAAAAATAATAAACCAACTTTCTGAAAATCACAGAATTTCACAGAATGGTTGAGGCTGGAAGGGACCACCAGGGGTCATCTAGTCCAGCCTCCCTGCTCAAGCAGGGTCACCTTGAGCGCATTGCTCAGGACTGTGTCCAGGCAGCTCATAAATATCTCCAGGCAAGGAGACTCCACAACCTCTCTGAGCAGCCTTCTTCAATTATCAGTTACCCTCACAGCAAAGAACTTCTTCCTCATGTTCAGGTGGAAATTTCTATGTTTTAGTTTATGCCCATTGCCTCTCATCCTATTGCCTGGCATGACCAAGAGGAGTCTGACCAAAATACAGTTTGAAAAAAAGAAAGGATGTTCTGCTGTTTATTCAACAATAAAAGCAAAAAAGCTACGATATACACAAAATAGCCTCTCTTTAAAGTGACCAAAAATAAACTAAAATGAATCATTACTTTTCTGCCTCTGAAAACCTGTTAAATGTCCCTGTGGCCTGCAGAATATTCTACGCAAGTGCTTTAAATCTTTTTCAGATTTGTTTTTCATTGTACTTGACATGTCCTTTTTATCAAATTTCATTCTTAAAAAATAACAAAGCTCACAGCCAAAGAAACACAGGCGCTTCAGAAGCCTGGTGGTGCTCCATAGCTTTCATTTAGGACATTGCAGCCAGCTTCGGATGCAGTGCTTGCACAGGGGTACCAGAGGTGGGAACACACTTGAGGGGCCCACCATCTGCTGTTGTACTGCTCTGGCTGGGAAAGCAGAGGTGGGCTGCAAACCTGCTGGAGGCTCTGTTGGTTAAAGGAAGATTTCAGATTCAGAAGGACTGGAATCCCTTGCTCCTCACTGCCCTCAGCTACCTGGCAGATCAGAAACAGGAGCAGTGGAGAAACTTAGGCATACCCTGCAGCTGCTGTGGACTGACATCCCTCAGAACCATCACTTGTACTCTGTAGGCACCAGGGCACCCCACTGCCAAGCTGGAATCAGGCTGCTCTTTGCTCTCCCACAGCATCTGCTGTAGCACCATGTAAAACCACCATGTACAGGAGCAGGCTGCACCACCACCACCACCAGAACAGTCAGAGCCTTCCACATGCACCCTTGGAGGTCACCTGTTTTTCATTTAACAGGAGCTTATCATTACTATCCAGTAGGAAGGTTTCTTAGCAAAATACTAGATAAATCCTAAATTTGGCTGGAAGGTGATCAGCCTTTTCTGTTTGCAGTTACTTGGTAGAGAGATTATTCTCGAGAGTTATAAACCATTCTCCAGGAAGGAAGGAATGCTTGGGATTTCCAGCATTAATGCTTGTAAGAAATCATTTGGCTGTCACTAACATTATGTAAATAGATGGTTCATGTTTATACTCTACAAAATGCATTTACAAGAAAAAGGCTGACTAATTCAGCGGTCACCTTCTAATTCAAGGTTAGTACTCAACGGGGGTGTTTTTAACCACCAAAGGCTGAATCAAAACCATGCCCTGTAACATACCTTTATGTAGTTACTGATATAAAGAGGGTGGAAGCAGTTTTGCTATCAAACTTAATACCACTCTCTAAGGAGTGAAATAAAACATTCCACAAAAGCTTTTGCACAAGAACATGCACATCAAGACTGCCTGACCTAGAAAGCGTGAAGTGCTCAAGTACATGAAAGTCACCTTTCAGTGACCTGTCACTGTTATGGTTTTGATTTCACAAGAATGCATTGAAATAAAAAGCCATTTAATCAACAAATCATTCTTTTCATTAGGAAGAGTAATTGGCCACAGGGGAAAAAAAAGTATCAGCATGATGATATTTGATTCTCTTTCGGATGTTTGGATATTCCAGTCATGGTGAAAGAGGTGAGGCCCATTAACTCCCCTAGACCCACAGTAGGTGGTAATATTGAAGATGACTGCCAAATTTCTGAAAACTGTCAGGTGCCAAAATTTGTACCATTTTATTCTCCCTTCCAACTCTTTGTTTGTCATGACTTAAAAATTACCTGGTGTTTAAAGTCTCACTTCAAACTGAAATAAAAATTGAAGCCCACTCTTTCTATTAGTTTCTCAAGTAAAACTTGAAATTCACCCAGTATCTTCTTAAAATGTTTTGCCTGGAGAGAGTGGGAGCGTTCACCTGAGAACTTGAGCAGAATGTCAGTGATTCTAGTCAACTGCAGTGCAGCTGAGTACAGTGTTTCTGTTCAGTCCCATAAGCACCCTCCCAAAAAGTTTGAGGTGTGAGGTCTGTCTGGCCCCATCTGTCAACCCCCCTATGTCTAAGAGATGTTTGGCCCAGGTCTGGTAATGCAGGTCAGAGAGATAAAAGCCCAAGAAGATGAAGTGCTTGTCGAGCGGTGGGACTGTGGCCTGCAGGCAATGTGCTCCCACGCAAAGCCAGCCCAATCAGGAGCTTCGCGACTCCTCAGCCGCTGAGCTATGGACCTTTTGGGGTCATGTAGCCTTTCTCACAGATCTCAAACAACACGTCTAGTGCTTACTGCTGCAGAAGGAAACCTTCAGTTTATGAATGGAGAATTCAGTTGTGCAGCATTCTCCCGCAGAGCCAGAGTTGATTTCTTTCTGGCAAAATTGTTGTGATTATCTGAAGTAATCTGCTAACTTTGGAGTATAAAATACAAGTTGAATTATGAAATAAACAAATGTTTGCACTTCATTGCCCCACTAACAACAGGAATACACTTATATATCACAGTGGCTGACGTGCATGACACAGGCTACTAGTGCTGCAAGGAAATACATATAGCAGCTAATGATAGGATGTGTCTACAATTCAGAGAAGATCAGGAAATAAAGAGGATTCATTTATTTAACCGCTGCAGGCAGGAACAGCATGGGCATAGAGTGGCTGTATATGGGACTGGGTTTGCCATGCTGGTTGTATGCTCCCACCCAGGACCCAAAGGCTCCCCTGCCCTGCATGGGACTGGAAGGGCAGTGAGAGGATCAAGCGTGTGTCTACAGCCTGTAGCCAGTGCAGGGTGGATGTGGCAAATGAATCTCCCAAGTGCTGGGTATTTGTGTTACCTAGAGATGCACCTTGCCCAAAGTAGAAATAACACTCAGGGATTTCAGTTTAAGGAATTCTCTCTTATTTCCAAAATTCTCTTCTTATTTCAGGCATCACATCTGTGTGGTACTTTTAAACCCCAAACCGCCTGAATTTATTTACAAACTGAGCCATCACCAAAATGCAAAAAGATATGTTTTAAATATAAGCCCAAACTAGAGGTGGTGACACGAGAACTGCAGTTAGGTACATTTCATATGCAAAACTTTAATATCTAAAAAGGGTGACCACACACTTGAATAATAGGCTCAGTACTGCCTGTAGGTCTAGCACAGTGTGCAGGGGTGTATTGACCCATCAGAGAGTGGGAATAATCAGGGTTATTATAACCTGACACTGAGTCTATGTAACTTCAATCTATTGCATTGCATCTGTACCTGGATTCTGACCATGACTGTAGTGGTAACACGCCTTCCAAGAGGCAAGATGTGCAGTCTGAAAAGAAAAAGCTTTAGGTTTTTGCATTAAGTGGAGAAATGGTTTTGACTGGATCAGCCAAGATAGCAATAATTGCCACAAGGCTTAATGTAGCTTGTGCAGAAAATGTTTCTCAATTGCTTGTGGTTGATTGTCAGATGTAAGAGCAGACAAATTGAGTAGCTTGTGAAAATAATCTTAGCATAGCTTCCAACAACAGAAGTTGAACTTTTTTGTTGCTAAGAAATGTGAAATTACAAAAAACAGTAATACCAGTTGCCGCAGAACCAACAAAAGCATAAAATATCGTTAGATGCAATCATTCATTATGTGTCATCTGATTAAAAGAACTTGCTAAGTAGCATTTTCCAAGACTTGCCCTTAGACAAAATGATACGTTTTGGCAGAAAAGGTCTTCTGTATTGACACGTACAAAGTGAAGCTCGTTGCAAATTGAGAAAACAGTTTTAAAAACTTTGCTGAAAAGAACATATTTTCCCCACTGTTCACTAGAGACTCAAGTCATATTCAAACACTTCCAAAGGTTTTCATTATCTGAAAGGGGACTAATCAGTTGTTTTTCTGAGCATTTTCAATATGGTAATAACACAATGTTAGGAAGTTTGGAAAAAAACCCCAACCTAGAGTACAAGCAAATTATTTGATTTCAAAACTCCCCGTATTTGGAGATGCCAGGATTAACTCTGAGAGATGCTACGTTCAAAAAAGAGAAAAACAAAAAATGAGAAAGAGTGATTGCTGCCAGCTAAACTGTTGAAATCATATATATTGCATACATCCATAATAGATGATCATTTAATCTTCATTTAATCTTGAGGGTTCTGCATAGCTTTCAGTCATTTAGGGGATTTCATCATCTCTCCAAATGTCAGAATTACCAGCGTCAATCCAACAATAAAGCATGCCCTCACATGAGAGTTTATCTCTACACCCTAAAGTTGAAAGTAAAATGTTTTCCAGCTAATAAAAGTTATTTTTGTCCAGTAGTTAAGTATTGCTCAATTGCCATTTTAAAATTCATTAAGGATGAGAAAGACAGCGATGAAAGAAAGATGTTTTCAGTGACTGAATACTCCTTATCTTCATCTCATGCTGTGCTAAAAGTTTGACTGTTCTAATTTTAAAGCTATCTAATCTTTTATGTGCTAAAGCATATGAAATCACGCAGTATTAGAAGTACGAATTACAAGAAGGGTTCATTTATTTGGTGTTATATATAACTTTTATCTAAAATGCATTATGTGGTTAAAAATTTTTCATTTAGTAATATTCATTAGGTCTCAAACTTTTCTTTCAAAGAACAAAATTGCTTTAACCTGGTTGAGATATTTTATCTGGGGGAAAAAAGTTACTTTTTTATGAAGTCTACAAGCATTAGTGAACGCTTTGATGCTTGACAGTGAATTGGATGTGAATCCTGTGTATAAAGGATGTTCATTACTGGGAGATCCATTCAAGTGAATGTACAGGCCTCAGGAGTCTCACACTGGGAAACAGTTACTTATTCTTTCTTCAGAGATGCAAGTTTTTCAACTTCTTAGAACATGTGGAATGTGTTATATTCATTTCACTGTTGCATCTGAGCGAGGCATGTATGAATATTTTGTTTGTATACACATGGTTGGAAAGATTGCAGAAATTTATTAAAGGCAAACTCTGCATAAGGTTGAGCTTCCAATTTAAAGCAATTTTTATTGTAGAAGTAGTTTTATCAATTGATTTTTTTAAAGCTGTGCTTAAATACTAAAACAATGCTTATCAGTTTACCAGCAAACTGAAGCTTATCAGAGTGGAATGCCGCACTTGAGAGCAGTGGAAATTTCCACCTTGAAGAAAATCAGACAACACTTGAAAGGCAAAATAGCATTTCCCTGAAATGCTGCTTAAAATAATGTTCTGAACTCCTACCCAACCACCCAGCCCAGAAATGATGCTTTCAGGACAGATGATTTGTTCTATGATGAAAACACAGTTCAAGTCTGCACCCATGCTTTTAGTTTAGTCCTAGTACTTGGGAGTTTGGTTTTTGTTTTCAAGTGTCGCTAAATCTTTCTCCCTGCCCCTCCACTGCTAGATTAATTATTTTCTGTGCAAGGGCCCTTCTTTCAAAGTCCTCCATTATTCTGTTTTGACCATACTGGGGAACTTATCCAAGTCAACAAAAAGGCAGCCTTTATCACAGAAAGGCTGTTCATGAAGTGGATAGTTTCATACATTACTGGGGGAGAATTGCCTTAACATTGCCTATTCACGCTGATGTGCCAGGTGCATCCACTTACATGGCTCAAAACACTGCTACCACCACATCCTCCGCTGCCAAGACTGTTAAGTACTCTGAGTGATGGAGTAAGAGGCAGGACTTAGATCTTCTTTGCTGGGAAGTGCAGGAAGAGAGAAGTGATCTTTGTCTCAGAAAAAAAACCAGACCTGCTGTAAGGAGCCTTTTAACTCTCTGCAGGTCTGCAACTGTAAGAGCTTCAGAAAATGGGGGGGAAAACAACATGAGTTTAGAGTAAGACTCTGCTCTGCATCACTGCCCCAAGATACTGTAAAGAGGACAAAGGGAAACTGGGATATAAATAGAGAATGACATTTTCCTTGCATTGTCCACAATGAATACATTTGTACATGAACAAAATCGTTGGAACCAGACAACATGCATGCCTGATGTTGAAGAAAAGCCTGTTTGTGCTTAGTACATTGGAGACATTGTTCAAAAATAGTTCATCCTTTTGTAAATATTGCCTCGGCATTGGTGCCAGGGTCACTGCTGCTTTGCGCTAGCAGCTGAGTAAGTATCAGTCATGCACATGCTGCTGGGAGAAATTTTAATACGGGCATCACATTTAAAAGGAGAAAATTATCCTCCTAAGGACGGCCCCATTCACTTGTAGTTAATACTCCCTGCTTTCCCCTTCTTCCTGTTTCTTCCAGACTTACCCTGTTTTTTTCTTGCACCTAAAGGGTCCCTGGGAAATAAAACTTGCCCTATTTCCTCAGATGCTGCTTGTATGTGCGCAAAAAACAAAACCCTGATCAGTGGAAGCTTTGCCTTTGTTTTTCATCTCTACTGACACAGCTACAGCAGGTCCAGGCTATGCTCCCTCCTTGTGCAAAGCAGCTGATGTCAGCTGAGTGGCGCCGAGTTGAAGATCTTGGCTTTTTGGTTTGTTTGCTTGTTTTCTGGAAAGACATTTATGTGGTAATGTTTTATTTTTTCTCCAGAAGTTTTGAGAATCCAGCAAAACAAATACTTGTATCACATGCAAAACAAAACTTGTGAATTAATAAAATATGTTCTGCACTCACTGAAAGCCTCCTTTTATCCCTGAGCAGAAGGCAAATCTGATGAACAAGATACTTTTGTATTCATCCCCACACCCAGCATTTTTGGCATGAAATATAGAAAAAAAAAAAACCCACCAGAGTTCATTAACATACTGAGATAATGGACCACAACTTGTCTTTAAGTATGCTTGTGCAGCTCCACTGTTATTAGTAAGAACAAATGGGTGAAAATGAGGCAGAATTTAACCATCAAATAAAAAAACCTCTTCCAGTGATGTATCACATCAAAACGCTTGCGATCCCAACAAATTGTGCAGCCTCCCTTTAGTCAGTAGCTAAAAATGGGCTTTCTGGAGCACAACTCCCGTGACCTACTTCAGATCCCTAGTTCAGACTGAGATGACTTGATGCTTATTTCTCTCACACAAATACAATGGGAGTTCAGAGAAGAAGAGGCGTGCACTGTGGATGTTTAGAGGTGAGTGGGGTGAATCCAAAGATTTCTGTTAGCAGATCTGTATGAAGAGCTTAGCAGTAGCTATAACCTTGGATGAATACTTAAATAAAATTAAGAGCAATACTGAGAGAAGAGAAATTGCTCCAAATACGAATGTGCCTGTTGAGATTTCAAACAGACCATGGTTAGTCTGGGAGGTAATTCTTACTGCTAGGCTATTAGTTTAAAAAGCATTTAACCAATATGTTGGGTTTGGCAATCCAGGAATCATGCAAGTGGGAGGCACCACGATGGACCATGACGGATGGCAGAGTTAGTCTGGTCTTGGATGTACCACATGAGACCTGGTTTCAGAAAAGTCATTGGAAATGGAAAGGTTTTAACTGAACAGCCTTTGAGTGACCCCCAACAGATGACTCCTGGTTGTAGGCCTTGGCCTCTTCTTAAACCCCAGCTATCCATACCCACTGGGGCTGGTTTAACAATAATAAAAAATAGAATTTTATAGCATTTGATTCAAATAATGCTATCATTTTTCATATTTCCTTATTGTCCAAAAAGCAAAGTTAACACTCTTACATGTGCACCTTCTATTAAATTCGCATACATTATTTCTCATTTTGGATATGCCATGCTGCCCTCATTTCCCTGCCTGATTAGGTATGGGCATTTATTTCCTGAAAACCACCTGCTCCAGAAAGGAAATGAATGTATTTGTAAACTGAGGATACTGTTCCACATCAAGATAAATTGCAATCTGAAACTACAGAAATTGCAGGACCCTCCAGTATTTCATGCTCGCAGGCAAATACAGTTATCCCTATGATACAGACAAATAAATCAGGGGAAAGTGAACTACTGACTTGCCCAGAAAGTAGTCAATGGAAGAGCTGAAAATTATACCTTTAAAAAGTGCTGTGATGTTCAGGCAATTTTCAAAACGTTTCTCTGCCTTAAAGAAGGTATAGTTCAAGTTCAAACAAGATGTGGTAGCAGCTATTGTACCAGGCTTATGCAGCATCTGAGGATAATGATGCCACACATCCTTAAGATTACTATATTCTCCCACACTCTACTTTCATCTCTGCGGCCATGCTGTGAGGTTAAAAAGTGACACCCTTCAAATCAGGCCTCCAGATTTTGCAGTTGGCAGTGGGAGTTTCATTAAGCTCCCTGACAGAACAGGCACATGGTATTTGTATTTCAGCAAGCATTGCACCCAGTTTGAAGTTAAGTCATGTTACACTCACGCACTTTCACCTGGGCAAAAGGGCCAGGCACTCAATCTGCTCCCAGTTAGTGGGACAGGGCTCAGGGGACACAAGTCCCACCCTGCTGCTGGCCTATTGTGCGATGGCAGACAGCTTCTCCAACAGCACTCTGGAAGGAAAAAGACCATGGCATAGGTGGGCACCACAGGAGCCTCAGTTTCTGAGGAGGTACATATGCTTCAGTTCAATGACTGCTTTTGTGCATTTGGCCTCTGCCTGGGTTTATGGCACAGATGTGCCCTTCTGGGCATCCACTGCTCAGGTAGACTTGTCATATTACCACTTTTATTGCAGTTGTGTAACTGATTGCTCTTTCCTAAAGCCAAGAAAAATAATCTATAGGTCAAGGATGAATGTCCAAAGACTGTAGTAATTAATTAATAGAAAATAAACTGATAATCTGATAATAACGATTTACTGGAAATGAATCCATCATATGTTGCTTCAGGCTTTCCTGATAAATACCTTAATGCAGAGAATTTTCATGTCTTCTAATTCAGGTCTGCCAGGAGCTATTTGAAGTTTGTGGAATATTTGATAATTGTTTGCAAAACAGTTGCATCTGTTTTGGTTTTTTTTCCAGAAGCAATGCCATACCCCCCCCCAGACAAAAACATACACGTGCTTTCACACATACAAGCTTCAACTAACAATGGTGATAAGTATAGAATTGGAAGAAAAGGAGACACTAAAATTCATATTTTGGGTGGGTTTCTTTCATTATTATTACTAAAACTTTTCTAGTTTCACTGCACTAGTTGATAAATAGATTTTTTTCTTTTCTGTTCTAGATTGGTTATGAACTTTTCTGAATTAAGTTATTGAGAAGACTGCTCAAAGCCAACTATATTACCTGAACAGCTTGTGTTTGAGCTTTGAAACACCTTGGGTCCTCATTTCAGTGTAGTTCCCTGCATGTTTTCCAGCACTATAATGGGGCCAGGATTCCATCCTACCTGGTTCAATGGCTCAAAAAGAACAAGAAAATCTAGGGGTCAAAGGAAAACAAAACGCTTTTGTAGTACAATTAGATTGACTACAAATGTGAATTTAAATGAGAACTAGAATCCATTTCTCTAGCCAATCACTGTTGTGATTGGCTTTCATATGTGGTAGAACTCAGCAGACTTTTAAAGTAAAATTTGTATATTTTATATATTTGTATATTTTATTTGTATGTTATTTATATAAGTAAAATTTGTATACATGTATATATATATAAAGGAGTAAAAAAGTCCCTCCATCCCAGCAGAAAGCAGCACATCAAAAAGTTGCCATTTTAGAAGTGTGGATCGATTACTTGAAGAAATAGATGTCAAAGTAGTCAAGGAGACAGTACACTAATCCTAAGTAGGCATAGTTCTCTTCTTCCCTAGTTGTGCTCTGCAGTGGGTACAGAGCCTTGACTTTGCGCCGTATTTCTGGTAAGAAGAAAGGAAGTTTATCTGTATCTTCACAGGACAGAATGATAATAAAACATTGTAATACAATGGAGTTGTTTCAAAATACAGTTTCTCTCAGTATTGTGTGGTTTCTTCATAGACCATAAATAAGGAGTTAAATACAAATATTCAAGAGAAAGTACTGCCAACAAAGGAACATCCTACACCTTGGGAGTGATTTAAAGTAAATTAATTAATAGGATTCTAGCAGTAGCCTATACTACAAAGTTTTACTACTGTCTTTAGATGACAATCTGACATCACAAACACCATATATTATTAATAATAATTTGCTTTTATCATCCAGGTGTCCCACTTCAGACCAGGGACCTTTCCTCTAGGCACTGTAAAAATTCATTAGAAATGTGTCTGGAGAGATTAAGATGAGTATCTGGCTACATCTTGGCCTTGATTGCAAAAGAGCACACTGTCAAGCATCTTAATAACATATTTACTGATGTTCAATTAGATGCTAGAGAACAAAATTGATCACCACACTTGAAAATATTTGCTGCTGCCTTAAAGTGGTGAAAAGTGTTACCATCCATCATTTATATGGCAGAGCCACTGGCTGAGCACCAGTTCCCACAATGACTCTTCATGCCTTGCACAGGAGCTGGTAAGTGCATCCAGCCCTGCTTCCTTGTAGTCTTCAGTTTTCCACACATACATGAGCAGCACAGGTGGGGAAGGCTACTGGAGTCAGAAACAAAAGCCTTTCAAAAAAAATATCCCCTCCCTGTCCATTTGGTTAGTGACCTCAGTGTTTTCTAACCAGCTCTCTCAAGTCAAGCTCCATCTCGTCCTGAACAGCTTTCTGCACATGATTACATTTCACATTTCCTGATCACAGCTGACCCTGATCACAAATGATACCACAGACGTGATTTGGTGTGGAAAGCAGATACCGGTAATGCCGCATACGCACTTGCTACACCCTACACCTGCGTCTGCTTCTTTCCCAGCTGCATCCTTCATCCTGTGACCTTCAGAGATCCTCCTGTCTGTCTTGAAGAATCTCACTTGTAAAATCCCATCTGTAGTTGAAACTCTTCCTAGTACCTTAGCGTGCATACATGGGCTTTAACTAATTTTCACCTGCTTTTATTAATGCAGGGGATACCACCATCCACTTCCACTCTTCTATACCGACACCGACTCCCAGCTCATGCCTTGTTAGCAGGTTTCACCCATACAGTCGATACATGGATTGTGTTGTGTTGTTGGTACAGGTTACTCATAAATATATTAAATAACCCTGATATCCGAGGTACTCCTGGTTGCTTCATTTAGGAAACCATGTCAACAGACTGCCATCACATCTCATCTGCCCAGTGTTTTCTCTGTGTGTGTAACAACCTTGCTCTCTCCTGCTTACTAATGATTTTTCGTGCAGCATTGTAACAACCACTTTACCATTATTAATAGATTTGATGTAAGAGGACAAAAGAGGGAAAGAGAGGTGAAAATAAGGGTCAAAATATAATCAGGTTATTCTACATGCTCATATTCTAGAGACTCACCTTCATCACTCCTTAGCATGTTTCCAGCAGTGCCAGGGCTACCGTCTTACGTTGTTTCTTTTCTTCTTGGCCTTTCTGAAGGTGGGGGAGAACCCTGTGAAGTGAACTGTTGTTTTCTTTTGGTACAGTGAGTTTTGTTTCTTTGTCTGATATTGGCTTTCTAACTTTGATTTTGTAATGTTTTCTAAACACACGCGTTGCTATGCATTTATGTTAAAGGCAGCCAGGCCAAAGAAACATGTACAAGATTTGGATAAGTGTTAGAAAAGTTTTAATAGCACCACAATTAGGTTGGGTTTTTTAAAATGTTGTTCCCTATCCCTTTCTTTGTAACTCCTAAGGTTTCGCTTGCTTTTTGAACCACTGCGAACAGAACATTGATGCTTTTGTGGAAGCATTTATTACAGCCCCATGACACTGCTCCAGAAGGGTACAGCCAGCTGAGACCCCATCATTTCCCCCTGTGTATCGCAGTGTAGTTTTCTACACTGAGATTCTGCTGTTATGTGTTGCTTAGTCACTCAGCTTCATGGTGTATTCCCTTGTCCTGCCTTTGTGTTGACAATAATCTTTGCGACTTTCACTCAAGCCCCTTCCAAGAACATTTCTGAGCACACTGGTCAAGGAACTCTGCTGTTTGTCTCCCATCACCATGAATAGTGAGCATTCAGTTCTGTCCTTTGGTTCCTCTCTTTTCATATGTCATTTGTCCACATGAGAAGCTGCCTCTTTGCCCATGCAGCTTAATTTCTTTGAGAGCCTCTTCCCATACAGAGGGACTTGAGGCATTGCTTCCCTTCACAAAAGCTGCCTGTTTCTTGCCCTAAGTCACGCTTACCCGTTTGTTCACTAACTCTTTTCTTAACTAGTTCAGCTGGCTTGGCCATCAGGCCTAATGGTCTGTAGCTGCCTGCATCTTTCTCTAGAGCCATTGCTAAAAATTAGTGCCATGTGAGCCAGTAAGTTTTCCCTCCAACTCATTTTTTATGTAGGTAATAGTGTTTTTACATATATAACCTGCTAGATAGGCATTCTTTTCTATTTATTTTCTTCATTTGGGTATAGCTTCAGGTTTTTAAAGGATGCATTGTAACTTGTAGCAACCTTAACCAAGTAGTTTAGTTACGTTCACTTTCTTTTTAAGACTTTATAAAACCTCCAAGATATAACCAGCCCTTGGTGGACTGGTTAAGAAGTGAAGTGTGAAAATCTTGGAAGAGTAAATTGCAGGATTTAAAGGCTTTTATGTCTATGGTCTTCTCATATACATGCTGAAGTCTACAAGAAAATCCATGTTTCCCTACCATCTCTGTGAATGAGCTTTTCCACGAATCCTTTAGATGGAGATGAAATGGCAAAAAAAAAAAAAAAAAGACATTTTTAGAAGCCACCAAACCCTACTTTTCTTCATCAAGGAAATGAGCTGACCAAATCTGACTGGACTTCAGGAAATCATTTATTCATATGCTACTTGGAAAGCAAAACAAACAAACAAACAAACAAACAGAACCTAAGACAGCAATTACTAAATTAACTCTTAATATGAATAAACATTTGCAAAGTAGTTTTGAAGAGGAAGTCTCCGGCTAGAGAAAAGTAGATAGTAGACTACCTTAAAGAATGATTCGAGACAGATCTTGCTCATTATTTTCACAGACTACCTTAACCTAGGAATGATCAGCCAATGACACAAAGGTATTGTTTGCACAAAGTGGGGCTGGAATATCACATAACAAAGGGCTCTAAAGTGATTTTACATGATGGGCTTGACTTACTATCCTGGAACTCAGCATACACCAAATCTAGCAAAAGTTCTTCAATATGGTATTTTCACTATAAACCTCAGTAGTCGGGTTTCTACAGAAGTAAAGTATACCAAATAAAAGTGCTATATCAGGATACCACAATACAAATTTTATACAGCAAGCTCTGAGGGAAAACAAAGAAAAGAAAGAAAAATAGGGTTTTGCATATTTAATTAGAGACAGCCATTGTGTTACTTAATTTTCAGAAACATAACCATTGAAATCCTCTAGATTTTTCTCTAAAAAGCCAAATTAAAATCTTAGTTTCACATGTTATTTAAGAGTGCCACACAGCTCTCACAAATCCTGCTCTCCCTACAGTTTCACAGGAATAAACTATAAACTGAAGATTAACCTACAATGGAAACAATTTAATGTGACACTGAGTCCATCTCCTCTGTTGATCCTGGAAAAGTATTTCAGAATTTGCCTTCTTGCTCCCAGAGCCGCCAAATGAAGCCAGTGCAGGACAGGGAGTGAGAAGTCCTGTACAACTTTCTGAAGGCTAACCTGAAATAACACACCGTGTTGTGCCTGAGGTAACATAATACAAGAGGCAACCCTGTTCCATGAGCCAAACTTGCTCACCTGTAAAGCCCTGTGCCATATCATGTGCATGTGCCAGGTCACGTCCATGGTCGTGCAAAACATAGTGACTGCTGAACAAATCTGGACATGCCAGAAAATTCACGGGAAGCCCGTGGCTTGGATGAAACTGATGACACCCTTATGAGAAAGCCTTTTGACACCTCTGTCATGCAATACCAGTGTAACAGTGCAAGGGTCAAGGTCATAAACTAGGAACAAATAAAAAGAACTTGCGCTATCAGCATCCATAAAGAAAGGTAAGTTGGGTGTTTCCCTCAGTCCTCAAGGCCCGTGAGATGTTGATAGCAGGTAGCTCTGAATATAAAAATAAAGAATTATAAAAATCAAAACATTAGTTGCTGTATATCTGGCAGGGATGGGAAGGCATTTATGCCACCATGACAGGACCTGGTGACAACTTATCTGGAGTATTGTATCTCCTTCTAACTCTACATGTTAAAAGAGATTTACTGAAATTGAAAAAGGTGCAAAGAGGGTTAGAAGAAAGGTCAGGGAAAAGCACCCTCATTACAACACGTACAGCACGGCTGTTTTGGCCGAACAGAAGCTGAGCAGGTTTTGGCACTAACTTATGAAAGCTCAGGGGGCGACAGATTGGAAAGGAGCTTACACTGGGAGAGAGAAATTGTGTTTAAACTGAAGTCAGAGACCTCGCAGAACATAAAGGGTTCAGCTGGTCATGATACACACTATCTGAAATCTTCAACCATTCAGAGGAATGGAAAATGAGGAGCAACCTCATGACAAGGGTATCCTCAAGATGGAGTCTGGTATCTCTGCATGAAAGTTGAACAGTGCAACACAGCTGCCTGCAGTAGCTGGGATCAGGCCTGATGGCTGAGGTGGTCCTCTTGCCTACGTCAAGGTCAGAGCTGACAAGGAAAGCTCTGATTTTCCAAATGCATTATGAAATTTACACATTTGTCACCAGCCAGTTTATCACCACCTGCTATCTTCTATTCAGTAGTGTTACACAAGAGTATAAATTAATGTGGAGTGCAATCCTCCTAATTATTACAGTTGGGGAACAAATGGGGCTGTGCATATGCAAGTATCTAATTAGTCATGTCGTGGTTGCATGTGTGTGGAAATACCCTGTTTGACTATGAAATCATACTGCCTGCTTTGGCTTATACAATGATGTGTGTTGCTGAGACTCTTGCACAAGGAGAATTAAGCCTCCTGTTTTAATAATACTGCTCAATTCTGGGCCCTTAATCTTGCATCACAGCAAAACACGGTAGCAGCAACACATAATTGTATATTTTTCCAATTTTCCATTTTGAAAAATGCTAGCTCCTGACCTCTGCTAAATGTGTACGGCGGCCTACCTTGACACAATATTAGATTAATCTTAACTGGTCTAGGTTTAACTGGCTTAGCTGTAACAGTAAAAAATAATATGACTTTACCTACTCAGGAATTTCAGTTTTCAGCGTTCTTTTCTCAAACACCACTATTGTCTTAATACATCACGTGTATAGCTTCACAAGATCTGTTTGTTTTAGGCAGAGATGACTTGGCCTTATTAGCTCCTTCTATCCCCTTCAGTTTTGGTGGGGTCCCAAGTGCCTCCTTAGCAGTATTACAAAAGGAAATCCCCATAAACTGCATAAAGCCCTAAAAAAGCTGAGGGCAAAACTGAGTGAATCTCTGCTGTCACAGACAGCGTCCTCCCCTCGTGCAGTGCTGCCGTGGGTTCAATGGCAGCTCTGCAAAGAGAAAGAGAAATGCAGCCCACAGGTTTTGCTCACTCTCCATGTCTGAAACCTCACCCAGACTACCTTTTCTGCATTTGCTCTGTGTTTAAGGGAGTTTATTGCTGGGATTTCCAGGACAGACTGTTGTCACTGTAGTGCTTGTGTAATCTACAGATAATCGGTGCAAAAATAAAAATGCAGTTTGGAGGATTGGGTGCAGTACAGGGCCATGTACTCTAGTGAAATACTTGCCTTTCTGCTCAATTTGTAGGCACACTTGCTCATTTCTGAATTATCACTACTTCAGTTAGATGAAAGTCAGCACTGGACACATAAAAATATATTTGCATGGTTTTTAAAACACCTGGATCTTTTCTCCAGAATATGACAATTCCTTTTGCTTAGATATATAGCAATTCAGATTCCTCCTAATTACTAATTAATTTTAGGGTTGATTTTATCTCCTTTTCCCTCTCCCAAGACACAGGCATGCATATATTTACGTACATGCACATACGCATACCCCATCAAAATCATTTCAGCTGGAGTATGAATGCTGTGAACCAAAAGTTTGACATCCCTACTACAGTGAAAGCTGACTGCCACCTATGGGTAAGAGCTCATGTTAACATATTTAGGTAAAATTTCAATAATATTCTTTGTAATTAATTCGATTTGTAATTATCTAGCAGGACAGAGTTTTGATTTGTTTGTCATATAGTTTGTCAACAACAACCACTGCTTATCCTCTGAAAGCTGGGTATTAAATCCAGCTGTTTTACGAAGGAGTATCAGCTATACGATGAGTAAAAAAAATGGGGTATGATGTTCCTATTTTTCTTATTCTAAGTAAGAAATACACAGAAGTACCTTAATTCTCTATGCAAAGAAAAAAGACTCAATGCTACACAGCAAGGTGCATCATATTACATAATGCTTTATTTAATGGTTACCATGAAGTTTAGCCATCTCAAGGTTTTAATATTTTGCTTGCTGCTTTCTTTTACTAAACACATACAAATAGCTTGGCTATGCAGTCTCATGAAAATGTGTACATAATCAGTATGTCATAGTAATTTTCTATTCAAAATTTTTCATTTTTCACAGTAAAATGGAAGCTAACTGGGGGAAGGAAGACGGTGGAAAAATATATGGCTTGATTATGTAAGCCTCAATTTTTGTGATTATCAGTCTATGTAGCATTTACTTAGAAAACTCAAAAGGAAGTACAAATTGAAAAGCCAAACTTATTGTATCAGAAATATGTGTCTTGATTCAGCTTTCAGGTACTTAAAAGCAGTCAGTCTGACAGTTCTGAATATTTGACTACCGAAGAGAAAAATGCTAGATTACAGTTGCTATAGCATAGTAAGCTGCATTACAATGGACATCGCTATCTATTTCTCAGAAATGCCATAGGTAAAAATGGCTGGAAGTCTAACAAATTAATGCATATCTTTCAGTTTGGAAAAAAATCATTTTGTTCCAGTAAACAGAAGCTAATTGTAGCCATTGTATTTCTCCTTTCTGGGGCAGAGTCACAATATTTCTGAAGGAAAAGAGACAGAAATAAATTTACAAAAGGGAAAACAACATTAAAAAGCAACTAATACAAATTAAAATAAGTCTGATATTAATTTTTTTTAAAGCCCCTTTTTTAAGTAATCTTATTCTCAGGCCTACTCTATAAAATATGATAATCAGCCCATCTAAAAAATCTGAAGTAAATATTACACTAGTGCTTACTTCGTGCATTTTCACTAGGTTTATATTACTAAACTTATGCTATAGACTTATGAAATACTGTAAAAGCAGTCAGTAAGTGCCACTTCAGTATTAGAGGTTATCACATCAACATTTATGATTTCATGCTTGCCTCAACAGCATCGGTACCTTTTATAATCTATGTAATTCAGATGTTTATGGTAAAATATTTGTGTTTTGTAGACAAAAGCATCTTGTAGTTAAAGTTACTCTGCTCCACAGCAATATACTTGCAATGCATTTTCCTTCGTACTTCTGAACTGACATATTTTAAACACCGCAAGAAATGGCATTCTCCAATTTACTTCCTTGTGTCCACTTTGGCTACCGAATCAAGCTGTCAACTGTCCAGTAGCATTTCCTGTATTAAAAATAACCTTGGATTTTCAAACCACAGTTTAAAGTTAACCCATTTAGTCTCCTTGGATGGGAACTTCATATCGTACAGAAATTACTTCTTATCATGTTTGATGAATCCAGCTTAAAATAAAACATGAGAACTGCATGAACATCTGAGACAAATGACTTGTCTCAGCCATTATGCTCTTTCTTACTTAATCTCCCACTGGAGTACGATTTAGTAGGTATGCTGTTTTATAGTGCAGACCTCCTGCCAGCACCATACTGCTTGCAAAAGAAATAAAAAGAATGTTTTCCATGTGTCATACTAAAACCTGAAGAGAACAGAGTTGAACCTTTCAAAATAATTGCAGGTATTTGTAACTATTACAAAAGGGAAATAAACAAATAAGCAAGTACCCTCAAATTTACAAAAGCAACAAAAAGGTAAAAATAATGTAAAAATGCAATAGACGATAGATAAACTAATAGGTCTATTAGTAGAATATGAATCAAACCCCTCCTTTCCTGGTGACACATCACTGAGTTACTACTTCTACACTTCTACAAGCATAAAATGAGAGCAAAAATGTTCTTATTTTTTCAGTATATCAAATTTAGAGATATTCCTATTTCAGTATCTTTAAAACTGCGGCCTTGTTAAAGGACAGGGTACTTGGAAAGATCTCCATGATTTGGAAAACCAAGACAGGTTTCTCCTGATTTTTTTTTTCCACCGATGAGCTCTGTATTTGATAGAGGAAAAGTAAAAGAACAAAACCACAAATCAGGCAGTGCACCTAATTCTCTAAAGTGCTGCTTGTTAATTTTATACCTTTACAAAAAAGACGAGGAAAATTCCACTTCTCAAGTAAAGAAATACAGAGCATCATAACATAACAACTTTAAAAGATGATTCTTTCTGTTCTATATAGATGTCTCATCAATTTCACTTAAATGCTGCTTATACTGTATCACATATATTTTACTTTAAATAATAGTACTTAATGCCTATATGGTTTGTTTGGGTTTTTTTTATCTAATCGCTTTTCTAGAACGGTCACAGATTTTCTACTATGCTATGTATTTTTTCAGGACTTAGTTACATGCCTGCATTTTCCAATGGACGTTCACAATATTACTGCATTCTGGTCTATTCCACTGTGTTTTGACTCTGGAGAAGTGCATTCAGATACTCATAATGTAATATGTTTATAGAAACAACTAAACAAAAAAACAGATTACTTTGCGATATACTGGAAAGAATAGGACTTTCTTCTAATGGGGGGAAAGCTATTTGTTCATAATAATTTAGTTTATAGTTGAGAGAGGGAGCAACGCACCTTGAACTGACTCACTGTAAATTCTAGAAATACAAGGAGCTTCACAAAAAGTCCATGGTTACCTTGTTTTTTAAGTAACCATGCAAGGATAACAGCTATTAACAGTAGCAAGGACTTGCATAACGAGGACTTGAAGGAAGCACTATCCATGCTGAAGTGATTTAAAGAGAACGAAGGCACGTATTTCTTTATGATGCATTATGTAACAACACAGAGGGCAATCTGAGGCATTGAAAAAAATACAGGACCCACATTTTAGCTTATACTTGTTTGTCACATGAATATTTAATAGTGCTTATACTCTGAGGCTTGTAAAACACCTAACTTTGGAACGTTACCCAGTACAAATAAGTTTGAACCGATTTCATGACATATTTTGTGGTTTGTACATCTTTAGAAAAATATAATAGGTTCCACAATTAATTTTCTTCAAACTTCTGCAAATCATGAAGCCTCAGATAAAATAAAATTGTCAAAATCAGTGATAGCTGGATCGTCTGGTTCACATTAGTGTGAAGAGAAAACTGCTGTTGAGCTGACACATTGATAGATTACGAGTTCTGCTGAAGAATAGCTAAAAATGGTGATTCAATCTTGAAACTACTATATAAGAATAACAGAAGCGGAGATGGTACTCATGATATCATGTCTTTTATCAAAAACCTAAAGGGTTCTGGTACATCGGACATATTCTCTTCCTGAGAGCTTCTGGCTCTAAAAAATACCAGTGTAAGTAAATGAAACTAAATTGGCCTATTAAAATAAAAAAAGGATTAGCTTGTGCACTAAATCTATTCAAACATGAAAATAAAGATTGGATTGTAAAAATACAGTTGTTTAAGGGGTTTTTTCCTCTTCCTCCTTTTCTTTTTTTTTTTCTTTTTTTTTTTTTTTCAATAGAGCCACAGAGATATTGGCCTTGTAATGATGAATGGAGAGCTAGGAGGATTATGAAACACAAGTAACATGAAGGGCAAATCTGACTGGAAGAGAGAGAGAATATTATTCCAATTATTTAAAACTTAGCTGGGTTAGTTCCTTAACCAACTTAAATCAACACAGAAATCAGTAAGGTGATACAGGTTCACCCAAGACCTGTCCTAGCATGTAAGATAATGCAGACCATCATCTTCTGTTAAGACAATAAACACAAACACATGGGGAGCATCATCTTTTCTAAACAGCTCCTTAACCTTTAGATATGCAAAAGAGAACTTTTAAAAGAGGCACCTTAAGTACTTCTGCTGTTCTATCTAGGTTTAAATACTGACTTCAGCCCCTCAGTGCTCCATACTTCCCTGTGCTGCCTGCAAATCACCACAGAAGGCTCAAGATGGAGGGAACGGGGCCTTGGTGGTTTGTGCCTTCCTCCCACGGACATCACGAAATGCTCCTGGTTCTTACTTCCGATTCATCCAAGGAGTTCTGCAACAACAGAAGGGGAAACAAGGCTGCACAGTCCTCATCCTTCACTGAGAGGAGTAACAGGTAAGGAGTAACAGGGGGGCTTGGGGGGGATGTGTTCTTATGACAAGCTTCCCTCTCCCAAAGGGAAAAACCTTGACACAAACTTCACCACATCACACAAACATACATAGGTAGGCACCTCAGATTTCTGGTAACTCAGTGGTTTTGTTTCAGGGAAGGGTAAAGTATTCTTTTTATTTTTGCTTTTAGCAGGGCTTCTATAATAAGTATTTGCAGCTTCTCCTACAGCAATTAATGTTTCACCTTGCATAGGAATTTTTTATCAAAAAAATCTACCCAGCAAAACTGTGACTTAAGTTTTGCTCTTGATTTGAGGATAAATGGGGAAAAGGGGAAGAAAAGCAGCAAGGCAGGAAGTTCATCACCTTGTTCTAAAACATAGGCAGAAACTGAGATTAAATCCAAGAGATGCCTCAATCCTGCTCTGTTTTGCCTGCAGTTCTTACACACACATTTGCCTTTTGAGTATGCATGCCGACATCTTCAAGATATTCAGGCAACGTATTAACACATTGTGGATAAGGGAAAGAAACAAGTCAGAAATATTTGGAGGGTGTGAAGCAGTAAACAGTAACCATGTAGAAATGTTTTAAGCAATCCCGTTATGGCTTCCACTTTATCACAGTGGCAGCTCCTTCCAAGCTTGTAAGCTTGGCAGCAAATGAAATGAGTTAATTTTTCAGATTTTAGAATGCAACTGAATTTTGATTGTTCCACAGTGCTATGCAGCTCTTAAGCATAAGAGCTGTTACAGATTAAAGTCTGCTTTTAGGACAGGCCCCGCAGTGACAGGCTGCGGCATGGCAGGGGGGAGACCCGGGTAATTCTGGCAGTGCTCGACCCGGCAGGTATCCAACTCGCCTCACTTAGGGATCTCATTTTCGTCACACTACATCTCGCCACCGTACAAGGCAAAGGAGAAGAGGCTACTCCATCTCCCCGTGCAGCGCCAGGCCCAGTATCAGCATATTAATTTATTATTTATTTATTTTCCCTCTCCAAACAGCACTTCTACACAGCGGTGTTTACCTATTTGCCCGAGCCGTGGCTGCCATGCAACCTATCTGCGCGGCCGGCCGCAGACCCTGCGTTCACCGGAGCGTTGCCGAAGAGGAAACCCGCGTCCCCGGCTCCTGGCTAGCAGCTCTCCCTCGGCGGCGGCGGCGGGGCGGCGGGCAGCGTCCATTGCGGCTTGACGGGGAGCAAACATCCACGGGCTTCGGCTGCGTGCGGGGCATCCAGCCCCTCTCCGTCTCTTTGCCTCCCTCCCCTAACACCATCACTACCATCACCAGGTGCGTTTATCTCTCACCCCGTCTTCATCCCTGTGCTGTCTATGCCCGCCAAGCCCCCGCAGCCCGGCGAGTCCCCCGGCTCGTCTCTCCCTTTCTAAGCTTTTCCCGGGGAAGCAGCGCAGCGGAGCGGACCTCCAATCTACCCGATGCCCGCCCTGCATTCCACCTCCCCTGGAGCCCTTAAAACAAAGGCGAAAATTGCTACTTTCCACGCTTCCCCCCGCGCTACGCGGCTGGCTGCAGCAGCTGGCCTAGCAGGGATAAAAACCAAGGGCGGGTTAAGGAAAGGAAGAGCATCCAGCCCGCCCCACGGCCGATCCCCATCCCCGGCCAGCGGCAGGATGCAGCACTACCCGCGCACCTGACAGCGCGCCGCGCCGCGATGTATTTCCCTCCCTTAGCGACAGGGGAGGTGCGCGGCGGCGGCGGCCCTGCCATTGGCGGAGGGAAGCGGCGCGGCGCGGCCATAGGCTGTCACCTCCGCCAATGGGGTGCGCTGTATCCGGGAGGCAGGGGGCTGCGGTGCTATTTAAATCCATCTCGGTGATGTCAGCGGGACCGGTGGTTGGCAGCGGGGCGGGGAGGGGAGGTGCGGTGTGGTGTGGGGGGAGCGGGGCGGTTGGCCGTGGAGCGGCTGCGGCCGCGCCTGTCAGGCCGCGTTAAGCGCAGGGCGGGAGGTGAGCGGGAGCGGCCCTACCGAAACATCCCTTGGTTACAGGATTCGGCAGACCCTTGGCTTCTGAGCCGGAGCAGTATGCTTGCTCCGCGGCTCTGAGCGCCTGGACTGTGCGGGTTAATTTCGGGGTGTTGGTATGCGCACGCTGAGGCAGAGCAGAGGCAGGTGGGCTTGCTAGTTGTGGAATTTTATGCGTAAGCCACCTCTTAAAGAGGAGGCAAAAGGGCTGCTTCCTGCATTAAGAATACTTCTGCAACTGCTTGTGGGAGGGGTTACCTCGCGATACCTTTCTACACTGCTCTGATTCCCGTCCAGGGCCTCCCCATGGATTGCAAAAGCAATTAAGTGCATTGAATTTCATCGTTTGCACCGTGCCTTCAGGAAGACACGGCTTACCGCTTGATGTGCTGGAGCTGCCTGGCTTTGACCCTGAGGGAGTGCCACAGGAGGGAAATCCCCAACGGCTGGCCCTGGTTTTAAGGTGCATGTTTAGTCCACAAAGCATGTCAATAGTAGGTACAGACATCTGGCTGATTTTCCTTCTGCATTTCTGATTGTAGTTACAGCAGGTCATGTCCAAGTTATCAGATTAGCATTAACAAGTCCAAGGAGGACTTTCAGATGCTAGAACTTGATAGATGCTTCTGGCCACAAGTGGTCTGTTTTCTATTGTCTTCCCAGCACAGCAGTCACAGATAGAGTCAAAATGTCGTAATGTTACAACAGAAGAAGATAAGCAAAGCCAAAATCCACATGCACCAGTCTGTCTTGGTAGAAAATGTAATTTGCTGTGCTCTTCAGTTTGCTGAGGACCTGTCCTGGAGCTCAACTTGTTGAGCTGAATGAAGGCTGAAAAGCAGGATTAAAGTCAACTTGTTTGACCTGAGGTATGTAATCATCCTGCCTGCAGCCCGATGCCCAATACCAAAATGCAGGCATCTCCCATCATACAATGATGTGTCACTCGTGATGGGAGTGCACACAAACATCAGGTAACAGACTGCAAGTTTTCTCAGTTTGCAGATGGATGTGTGCTGTGATCATAGGTTTTGGTCTTTGTCTACAGGCGTTCTGGTTGCCAAAAGGTGTGTATTCAGTTATATGGCTGCAGAAGGACACATGGTGTGGTGATCTGTGGAGGTGGTTCCCTAAAAGCAATGCTGGGGTACGGTAAGCTGAACACATAGGATGTTACTGATCTGAACATTTCTGGTGTCAGAGAAGATTTATCATGAGGAAATTGGGACTGGAAACCAGGAAGAAGGAGGCTGCTGACAACCAAGGGACTGAAGGTCTCAACAGCTTCCCAACAGGACAGCAGGAGCAAACAATCTATGCTGTTTCATAGTGGGGTTTCATAAGTTCACAGTCATGATTAGTATGAGAAGGCAGATTTGACCTAATACTTAGCAATTAAAGTTGGAGTGAGGAGCTGGTACCCCCAAGGAGGAATGAAAATCCCTGACTAATGTGTGAAGGAGCTGCCATTGAAATGATGTTTCATCATGGTGGCAGGATGTGGCAACAGAGGTAGCAGACATCAGAGGAAGGCTGACTGTGGAGGTAGCTTCTGAGTGGGGAGGGGAAGGCATGTCATAACTTTTGGCCCTCAAGGTGAATCTGATTTTCTTTTAAGGATGTTTTTTCACTGAGAGTCACATGGAAGAATCTGAAAACCCCTTTCAGGAACTGATTCTGTGCCTTTTCAGTCCCGTTGGCATTTCTTGCTTTTTCCTATTTGGAAAGCTGCTTGGAATAAATATTGCCTCACTACACTCAGTATGTTGTCCATGTATTGTATTTGTCTATTACTGCCACACTCCAGATTTTCTATGAGTTGCTTGCAAGGGTCAGAAAATATTTCTTTTGTTATTTTGATTGAACTTTCTCTCAACCTGGCTGTGTTACTTCGAGGGTGACTTGGGGAAGTGTCAGCTTCCTCTCAATTATCAGATCAGCATTAACAAGAGATTAAAAGCTGGCCAGAGGTGTTTGCAGTGGTCCTGCTCCAGACTTGCTCACATGCTCAGAACTCAGCCTGGAGAAGAGAAGGCTCAGGGGACCTTAAAGCAGCCTTCCAATACCTAAAAGGGCTGGCAAGAAACCTGGAGAGGGGCTTTTTACAAGAGCATGTAGTGACAGGACAAGGGGGGAATGGCTTTAAACTGACAAAGGGCAGATTTAGATTAGATAGTAGGAAGAAGTTCTTTGCTGTGAGGGTGGTGAGGCACTGGCACAGGTTGCCCAGAGAAGTTGTGGATGCCTCATCCCTGGCAGTGTTCAAGGCCAGGTTGGATGGGGCTTTGAGCAACCTGGTCCAGTGGAAGGTGTCCCTGCCTGGGTCAGGGGACTTGGAACTAGACAATCTTTAAGGTCTCTTCCAACCCAAAACCATTCTATGATTCTATAATCTTATGATCAGGTTTGCATTGAGAAGAAAATTTTTCACCCAAATGCAATTTAGGCCATTGGATTTTGGGTGAAAAAGGAAAGTAGGGGAGGCATTCGCTCTCCTCTGCAAGACAGAACATGGTTTGCTTTGTAAAATGAATGTGAGTATTTTGGGACAGGAACTGCTGGAATGGACAGAGCCCTTGGCGTGGAGTAATACAAACCTTAAGTTTGTTTCGGAGTGTATTAATATATGTGAGTGGAAGAAGGAAGGTCACTGGATCATTCTGGATTTCATAGCTATGGCATAAACTTACTGGGATAGAAATGAATGTGAATAGTTCATCTGGCCTATCCTGTGATTTTACTACCATAAAGCAAGATGCAATCTCCTTATCTCTTTTCTGGTAAATATCCCAGTTGTGCAAAGTTCTTCAGGGACAGAATTTTATAGTCTCCTCAGGCATCTCTTCTAGTGCTCCACTTTCCTTAGCATAGGACAGTTTTCTGTTGCCTCCAATTAGAAACTCCTTAGGTCCAGTTTAACCCCATTATTTCTTGCTGTATCCATGTAGAGAACGGATCTTTCCCTTTTTACCATAGAATTTATGTATTTTGAAGACTGTGAGCATGTGTACCTTCAGTCTTCTCTCTTTTTTGTAGCTAACCAAATTCTTAATCTGTTCAATTTTTGATCATCAGTAATTTTTTCTAGTTGTCTTCATGAGACTCTGGGAGACTGCAGTCCCTGACCCCTCCTCATTTTCAGTTCTACATATCTGTTTAAGAAATGTCTGGAGAAAGAAGGCAAGTAGTGAAGTCAACATTTCCTCATAGTCCTTTTTTTTTTTTTTTTTTCCTAAACAACCATGGTGAATGAACAACATTAGTGTCAGGTGAAATTTACAGCCTCTAGGAAAGGAGTACACACTGCAGGGGAAGATGGAGGGTGCTGAAGTGGTGACACCAGCTCAAAAGAGGGACATAGGGACAGCTGGCTGATAAACGAATTTGTGCAGCTCCAATGAAAAAGAAAAACCAAATCCCAGTAAACCCCTGACTTTAGGATACTTAAGGAAAGGGGTTGCTGAATGATGAACAATAAAATGTTACTGTAAATGACACTCATTGGAAATTATGGTGTGTTGCAGCACCTCAACTCCAGAGTTTCACAGAGTGTGCAAAAATTGCTGCTAAAGCTGAGTAAACTGAGGCACAGCAAAACTGGGAGACAAGTGAGTGTCTTGAAGTTTAGACAAGGTGGAACTAGAAATCCCCTCCCAGTCTTGACACTGCGGCTTCCTGGCCAGTCTAGAAATCCTGCTGTCTTCAGGCTAGTAGTACATACCACTGTTTGGTTTGGTTTTTTTTGTTGCTAAGAACACATTCTGCACAAGGGTCTGTCTATAATACTGTGTAGATTTCAGCTGAATTATCATTGATAAAAACCTATTTTAAATGTTCTGATCAGGGCTAGTAGCTTTTCAGTTTTTAAACGTTTTTCATGTCAAAAATCGCTTTGTTAAATAATTAGCCAGTGCTGTAAGCATTACTGCATATTTTATATTTCATCTGCCTGGAAGAAATGGACAGTTCTGTTGCTACAGATTAACTGCAATTTATTTTGTGATACTCTCACTGCTGAAAGAGAGACTTCATAGTTCATTTGGTTTACAACTGATTATTCAAAGAATGGGGATGTACAAGAAACGTGTTTAACCACAACTTTTCTTCTACTCCAAGTCCCAGCGGACATTTCCGTTTATAAAGAAAAAATCTGCACAAGCTGAGAATGTGGAAACCAGAGAGTGAGTGGTTCAACAGCACAGAGGATTGCAGTACTGGCTCTTATTTTTTCGGCTGACATTGGCTATGATGGTTTATTTATTTTACCTTTGACATAGCTTTAGTCCACATTTCAGTGTAAATTTTTCTCAGGTGGTGCAAAAAAAAAAAATCATCATTGCAGCTGCTATTGCATGAATTAGTCTTAGGTACCAATGGGCACTCATTGTGTTTGAAATGAAGATTTTGGCACAAAAAGCTGTTCAGATTTAACCTTTTCCTCACAGAAATGGAGTTACAAATGATTCCTTTTATGAAATAAAATAAAAGATAAGATCATCTTTGAATTAATTTTGATGATCAGGTCTTTATTCCTAAGGCTTTTTGAAGAATAGGTTGTGTCAGAAGCATGTCCCTGGCTCTGCTGTGAGCAGTTCTGTACATCTAGATGCTACACCATCAGGGCTTGCAAAGCTACATAGGATGGTAACTGTCACTTCTGTTTTCCTAGAGAGTTGTTTTGTCCTGCCTTCAAGACAAAGTATTGTAATTGGCAGCACCATTCCTGAAGGAATAAAATGCTTCAATCTTTATGTGTGTTGGAACTTACAGCCCTCCTGGCAGCCAGTGGGAGGCTTCAGTATGCAAAAAAAAAATGCAGATGTGGGCTCTTCAGCCTGAAGAGATTGCCCTAGATTAGGGAGTACAGACAAATGTTGATTAACTAAATGTGCCTACAACACACAGAAGTTCTAGAGTATAAGCTAACTTCCAAGCTTTCTCCTCTGATGTACCGCCCGTAGCTCAGAGCTCTAAGCAGTCCTCTGTTCAATTTCACAGCCAATGCTTAGGTAGCAGATCTAGTTTGTTTTCTAAGACATGTGACATAGAAGGCCACATCAGCTTCTTCCACAGTGTTGCCTAGTGAGCACTTGCAACAGGCATCTTGTGAAGCCTTTGGAAAAAGTCTCTTCCAGCTTGCCAGAGACAAACATGTAGGATGCTGGTGACAGTCTGGGATTATAAAGAGGATGACTGCACTAGTACTCAGTGATCAGTTAAGGGCCAGATCAGGCTAACAAGGATTGCAGGGAAAAGATCAAGAACTTGAATAAAGCTAGTTCTCTGTTCTGGCAATCAAACGGGAAATGTGTGTTTTCTTGCAGCCCTGATGAGGCTTGTAAAAGTTTTTCCATCTCTAAAATATTACCAAGACTGATGCCAATGAAAATAACACACAGAAACATTTTTAACTTTTATGCTACTAATTTGCAATTCAAGTATGGTGAACTCCTGTGTGCTGACATGTAGGGACCAGAATAGAACAGACCACTCTATGAAGTCTGAAGGGTTTATTTACCATCACTGAGACTCAAAGGATTTTTAAATGTTATTGATCAGTATTCCTAAAATGGACTGAATTGTAGCTTTCCTGTTGTGATAAAGCTGTGTGACTAACATTTTGATTATTTTGTCTGCTAGTAGCTTGGGACCACATCTCAAAAGGCAGAGGACACCAAATAAGGCAACAAGAATGTGTTCAGAATAGCCCAGGGAGGTATTTTATGTATTATTTCCTAGGTACAGTATTCCTAAGACAATATAAAATGTCATTATTTCATGAAACTCATCTATACATATATAACAAAGTCTGGTTTATTAAGTATTGGGCTGTTTGGGCAACTACTCTTAGATTTGGGATGATCATTTTAGTAGGTAATATTATTCTCTGCATAATTTTCCATGAAGGGCAGGGAATTTGAGAGGAATGGCCTTTTATAAACCCATATAATGAATGGGGAAGCTTGTCAGCTGAATTTCATGTATATGAAGTATTTTAATTCTTAAAAGCTAGCTCTCACATTTCAGAGTTGCCTTCCTTCTCTCCCCAGTCCTGAAGAACAGCCTATTCAATAGCTGGCATGAAATTTTAAGTCCGGAGATGACTGTTCCAGTAAATACCAGCATGACATTAAATGTAAGTTCTTGCCTAAAATATCTGCAATAAAGCCTAGATCCTATAGATATGCATATGTATGTGTTGGTACTAGAGTATGATCTAGGTAGGGTTTCGGCACCACATTCCAAAAAAAGCAAATCCATTTAAACCACTTGTCACCTCTTCATCATCTGAGCATATGCAGACACCTACCATCTTTGTGACACTGTTTCAGTCCTGTGTGGAATGGCTTAATGAAGGCAGCTGCATCTTTAGCATACATGGAGTTTACAGAGTTCAGCACAAAGCTATTTCCAGTCAAGAATGCAAACCAGCAGAGATGGCTATTGTCCACCTCTTGTCTCATGTTCACTAACCAAGGCCTTGCTGAGGAAATGAGACTTTCAGTGCTCTCAGTCAATTCCTGCTTACTAAACAAGAAATCACACCCTAGTGGCACAAGTGGAATCATGACACAACCTCTTACATAGTCTTCAGAGTTGATTTTCATTTTCTGCCATGCTTGCATGGAACTTTTCTATAACCACTTAAAATGCTCCATTTCTCTGGTTTCTGTTGAATTCCTGGTTTGAAGTAAGAAAAGGGGTAATTTTAACACAAGAACTGAAATAGTGTCTGACTTCTGAGTAGACAGAGTGCTGTTACCTTAGGTCTTTAATTTCTGAGATAAAAAATATACACCTTCGCTCTGGTACACATACTCTACTTCAACTTCTCTTGCATCCTTTGAATAATTATTCTATTAGGAGTTGTAAGTTACACAGTGCTTTCCAATTTATACAATTCAGCATGTAGAAGTGCAGATCAGATTTATGGGCTGAAATGGCATCATCAACCATTCACAAGTCAACACCTGCAAGAAGTATTCACAGGGCATTTCTTGTCCTGAGCAACACAAAACACTGAGCAGCTACTGGGTTAGCTTGTTAACGCAAATCAAAAGCCTCTGGAGTGAATCCAGTATTACTTATCTGTTTAAGAGCTGTGCCCGTGTGTTTGATTGGTATCATGTTTTGGTTTTGTTTTTCCAAGGGAATCATAACTCATTTGCACAAACAATCCTAGTCCATAACGAATATACATGCCAGGATTTATAACAGATAAATTAAAGGATATGTGCTCATGAGACGGCAAAGCATGCAGCAGTAGAAAGGATAAGAAGTACCCTTTTCATGCTGTCTCATAAGAATGATCACTGTGAGCAGAATATAATTTTCATTTCTAAGTTATCCAAATACCCACATTAAAAAAGGAAAACAAAGAGAGAAAATAGGCATTTATGGACACACTGGTGTCACAAGAGCTTTGGTATCCTGCTTTTGTGCATTGCATTCAATATCTGGTAGGTAACATACAGCACCAAAGTGCACAGCATTCATAAAGATGTCATTAAAGAATGTGACAGTCTGGGCTGCAGGATAAAATAAGAAAAAGCATGGTCCTACTTAATCATTTGCTTGAATCTTGCATGACTTTTTCCAGGGTAAATAAAATAAAGGCTGTTAAGTAGAAACCATGTCTGATGGCAAGTCAGCTGCTGCTCAAGAAAAGAAATGAAGCTCTGCATGGTGTCCTCAAAAAAAATGAGAGCCAGGAAGAAGCTGTGATCTGCTGCAGGGAGCTGAGGGCACATGTTACTCTTTAATTTAGGTAAATTTCATTTACCAGTAAATCAGCTATGATAAGATGTTGGGGAGAGATAACCATGTTGTAGGTGTGGGTGGTAACAACATGCACAGCAAAACAAGCTGGTTGGGTATGTGGAGAAACGTGTTGCTGGAAAATCTTGTAAGACTTTTTATACTAGCTGCAGTATCATATATTAACTTGTGTCACATGTTGATCAGGCAGAATTCAAATGCTAGCTTCTGTTTTCTGCGAACCCTAACTTCTACTTTCTGCCTGTTATGACTATGTAGTGCTGTTTCATGGCAATTTGGAGGTTATTTGAAGGACTGTGAGGAAGGGAGTCTGAACGGCATGCAGCACTGTAATGGACACAGCAACAGCTGGAAGGTGCAAGGATTCATAGGAGCAGAAGGCAGTGGAGAGAGGCAGAAGTGAACAAGCTCGGAGTGCAAAGATGGAACAGAAGTGTACCATTATGGTATAGTTTAAGACCCTACTTAAGGACGCTAGGACCTGTGGGAAGCTGTAGAGTTTATCAGTGCTCTTTGCTTAGCCTGGCAGACCTGCTTATCTAATCATTTTCTGTAGTATTTCTAGAATACAAGTAATGTGCAAGCTGTACTGCAATGTGGACACAGCAGTACAGGCAGATCAGCTGCTGGCATCTGCAGATGCTGATGCCTGTGGTCCCCCTAATTTGGTATGTGGCTGGCAGGAAGGGAGGAAGCTTAGTAAAGGACACTCACAGTATACTTGGTTCTGTGGTTCAAACAGCATAGCTGTCAAACAATAGTGTTGCTTGTTTGGGAGTTACCTTGGGTTAAAGCTCTTCAGACCTACTTGCCTAGGGCAAGCCTCCAGGCAGGAATGCTGTTAGGAATTCGAAGCTTAAAGCTCCTTGGCAGCAGTTGCCATTTTTCAGCTTCTATGGCAGTGGAGCAGGTTCCTGGGAGTCAGAAGAGAAATCGCGGAGAGTATTTGTGAGACACCTGGGAGATGTGTGTGGGGATGGGGAAGGAATCTGGGAGAAGCCAGCAGGGTGCCGTGTGTCTGTGGTAGACCTGGTAGGAGGGGGAGGCTGTACTCAGCCTCTTTTCCTTTTCTCAGCCAGGCCTGTCTCTTCCTCCCAAGGGGGGCTTCTCATGTTCTTGGAGTTTCAGATTGTTTCCGAAGTCTGTAACTGTGCCCTTCCCACCTTACAGCTGCCTTCCTCCATCAACTCAATTCTGCCTAGAAAAAAAAACCTCCTTATGGCTTTGCTGTAGCCTCTATTCCCTGCTGATAAGAGGAGGATGCTGGTGTGACTCCTGTTACAAAATAAAGAGGGAGCAAAAGGTGGGTGGGGATTATTTAGGCTGGAACAGCAGGTTCTATCTCCCACAGCACAGGCAAAGGCAGTTTTCAGCTGCCCCTACCTTGTCCTGGCCTACTGATCTGACATCGCTCAAGTAGTCATGCTGATGTTAAAGGCCTACAGTTTGACCTTCATTATGTTGTTACGTAGTTGTAAGGGATGAAGCTTTTGTTAGGTAAAGCATGACAGGGGAAGTTTTATGAAGAAAACATAATTGGTGGAAATAACAGAACTAACCCAATACAGTAATACTTGCCCAGTGACTTGCTACACCCATCATCAAACAACACTTTAGAGCAGATTACCAACCAGTAAGGATCAGCCAACCTGGATGGTGGTCTCTACGTCAGCCTGAAGGACAGTAACACAGCCCTGCCTTCAAGGACACCTGACCATGGAGGACTTTCAGGACATCTGGGACCAAGCTTCCGTAGCTGGAATCAGCACACTTAGCACTACTCCTCCTGACTAGTGACAACCACCAGTCCTGTCAGCAAAGAAAGGGGAAGTAGAGATAACCACTTTTCTGTAAATTTGTAGTGCTCTTTGCATTATTAATCACTCTTTCACAGAAGTAATGAATATCCACACTTTTTCACACATATCCAGTTATATATAATAATTAACTCATGCATTTAGCTCATCCTGACCTAAACCACAAGAGGCCAAAGTCTTTTGAGTCAGTTTGAGCCTGCCTTGTAAGTTTCTAAACCAAGATCAGTTAATGGTATATATTTCCTGCACACTCTCCCCAAGCTCCTCTCCCAGTTTCTGCCCTTCAAAGTCTGTTTCCCAGCGCAGTGATAGTCAGACAGGATCATAACTCAATGGGGAGCGACCTGGTGGGCACAGTAGTCTCTTTTGTCTCTACACCTCCGAGTGCATGTAGAGGTTACATGTATGCAACTTTGTGTCTAGCTAAAATAAGGCCAACTGAGTATGTATGGATGGAATAAAAACATTTTCCTCTTTATTCCAGATCTGATTTCTATCCAAAATAATTTCTTGGCCAGTTGACCTATCCACCCCACTGTCCTCTGTTTCCTCACATAAATAAATCACAGTTCTCTGTGTTTCTTGCAAGCTATGCTGACTTAAATGACTAATCACCTCTATCAGGTGTTGCCTTTGGTCTCCTCAGGGTCCACATATCCCTGCAGTGTGTAAAACTGGCTGATTCTTCCCCTAACTTATCCCTAAAATAGCCCAGTCTTCTCAAACAATTTAAACTTATCTGGACCTTTTCCATCACATAGCTTTAATAAGGAAAGTCAGTTTCAATGGTCTGAGAAGCCTTTTGTTCCCTCTCCTGGTTTTCAAGGAAGCTGGTTCCTATCTTTACTCAGCCAATGCTTGCATACTGCTTTCCCTGTGTGAGTTTCAACTCATGCTCCAAAATGCTTTCTTCGTCACTAGTCTTGAAGCCTAAGTAGTCCTTTACAAACATGTATGGCAGGCCACTTTAAATGTTATCTTTTTTGCAGACACTCTTCAAAACTGCCTGTCATGATAGGAATCTAGTTGCAGACATTCTGGGATTTATACTTACCATCATAGCCACTCCTTCATAAATACCATCTCTTTCTCTCTGCATTCACCTCTCTTTTTCCTAATAATTAGATTGCAAAATCTCTGTGACCAAGAATGTTGTCATTTTGCTCAGTATTTAGAGAAACACCTAATGCCATTGGCTTATCATTTGTGACTGAATTCCTAGATATTACAGAAATACATATATATTTTACTTTATGTATTCATTTTAAAATAACACGTGATTTTAGAGAGTATTTTAAGAGATTTTTTTGGAATAGTCCTGAGAGGAAAATCAAACTTACTGATTCAGGATTCTATTCACAAAACTTTTTCTCCATTGCTCAAATTGCCATGGAGTCCCTTCTCTTACTTTGTTTGTATAACCAGCACCTTTAGTGTTTGTCTGGACCCTCACCTAAGATCATAAACTGGATCAACCTTCACTGCAGAAATGCTGTGATATCAGGGCAGAGCAGTTTCAAAACCTCAGTAACTGTGTATTCTTTTAGATACTTAAAGTAATAGATTTTCTAAGCTGTATAATCTCACCAGATTCTTAAAGAACACCATCTGGCTGGGCCATCACAAAGTCCAAGAATATCCTCCCCCTTCCCAAAAATGCAAGATTTTTTTGTGGCATAATCATTGAATGTATTTTTACAATTAAAGAAATTTAATAATGTATTTGAAGATGAAAGACAAGACAACTAAGAAAGCAGATTGTGGGATTTTTCTCCCTGGAAACATCTGAAAATCCCAGAGGTGATGGGAATGTGGAACTTGAGCAATGCTTGTCCTTTGTTCCCCCAGCCCAGGAGTACCATTCTTCTAGCGCTAGAGCCAAAAATCGTAATACAGATCTCTGGATGTACCATGGGAATAACAGGACAGGATACAGAAATCAAATTTTTACTTCTGACCAAGTTCCACTCTGTTTAGTGCTTTCCTGAATTAGGACCATTACTAGCAGTAGGTTTGATGAGAAAGATGATCTTTCTCATCAACCTTCTTTCTACTGAACTATGGCTTTCCGGTATCCTGCTAGCCTGTATGTCACAGCCCAAGCTTTAGCCATGCTGTATCAGGGGCCTGGCTTATACTGATATGAGAAAAGAGGTCAGTGTGTAGAGGAACCTAAGGCTCTATTAAAGCCTTATTGTGTTTTACTGTGCGTTTAAGATGATCTGCAATGCTCATTTGGATGAGATATGCTACATCCTACCTGTGTGTTGGCTTGTTTCACCAATGAAAACCCCTTTTATTTTTGTGTACTCTCATTATTTTCCATCAAAGAAATTTTGTTAGTATACTCAAGTTTCTGATAAGGCAAGAGACAAAATCTGTGGGTGCAGAAATGTATAAAAGTACAATTTTATTTATTTTTTTCTTTTTTTTTCACCGCAGAGATTTGTTAGTTTCACTGGTGCTGGTCTTTTATTACTAATTGATATTGAAAAGGTGAAGAATATGGTGAGGTTGATACTAAGTTCTTTAGTATACTAAAATAAAAAGCCAGCTGTAAAGTGTTGCAGAAGGACCCCACTAAAAGTTGAATGAAAAAAGAGCTGACAAAATTAGGTTTATTTAAGAAAATCCTAACTTTTCAATAGACTAATGGTTTCTAAACTAACATTTGCCATTCAAGAAAGAGGCCATGGAATCATTTTGACCAATTTCATTAAAATAGTCACAGTTGAAAGGCAAACACCAAAGAAAGAAATTGAGAATAAACAGAAAACATTGATACAGCACTGCACTTTTCTCTATCTCTTACTTCTCTAGGTTACAAGACAGAGCAAGAGGAGTGATCAAAGGTGTGGGACTTTTCCATATGAAGAATGAAAAGTAAGCAAAGATGTTTCTGTTTGGAGAAAGAGTAACTGAGGGGCTACTATGAAATAAACCTATGAAAATGGTGACTGGTATTAGGGCAGACAGGGAGCAATCATGTACGGCTTCTCACAACAAAAGAACTGAGTGGAGTGTATAAAATTCTCATTTGGCAGGTTCAAAACACAAGGAAGTAATTTTTCCTGTAATGTACAATTCGATGTAGAGTACATATACTGTTATGGTAACAAAAATGGGAATGGGTTAAAAAAGGAGTCACAGCAATCTGAGAGGCCTATCAAAGACTATTATACAGTGGTCTAGAAAGAAATCCTCAGCTTGGTATTATTGACAGCTACAGAATATGCCCTAGAAAGAATCAATTTAGATGTCTAATAAGCTTTTCATAAGCACCTACAATTGGCCACTGTGGGAAAGAGGGAACTAAGCTACAAAGACCTTTGGTCTGTCCAAGTACAGACATCTCAACTTTTACTTTCCAAACAGAATAAATGAATTTAATGAGGCTTCTAATATCAACCACATAATGTGAGGTTAGCATAGGTAAAGGATATTTCAGATATTATATTTAGCTCCATATTGCCTTGATAACAGCAATGATATATCCAAAGGGCATTACTGGGCATCCTTCAAGTGGCACTGGTTGTATGCCATGAAGGCAACAAGCCTACATATGAGTCCAGAGCTCTTTCTCCTGGTAAACACCATGCCATATGTTTTTATCAGGCACTAATTTGGGGGAGAATTAATCTTTATATAGTTATCACATTAGAGTGTCCTAGTTATGTCAAAGTATAGAGCTGGAGGCTCCTTTATTTATACCAATATTGCTGAACCTTTAATTTCAGATTCCCAGTCTGGTGGATAAAAAATTACTACCCACCAAACCTGTGGCATTAAATGGAGACTGTATTTTTGACAGATAATCAGAGAGGGGTTAATAGTACTGGAATTGCTTTGTTTCTCAGCAATGCCTCCTTAAAAACAGCTTCCTCTGAACACATTTTTCTATTTTATTGAGAAAAGGAAATACGGTATTAGAAATCAATGTTTTTAAAGGGCAATTTAAAGAAATCTAATCTTGGCAGATGCTGAAATATTTTCAATTTACAATGAACAGTATTTCTGTCATCCAGTCAGCTTTTTAAAATTAGACCATTACTCCTTGATAAGTTAATTACAAAACAGAAAGAGATTCAACCAATATAAAAAAAGTATTAATGAAAGTATAGAGCACACATCTAAAAGCTGCTTTTACTGATTTATCATTGAAATTTTATTTTTTATACTAAAGACCTTGTCTCCAATGTCTTAAATCACAGGAAAAAATGCTCAATTTTTCACCCAATCACAACTAATTCTTTACACTGGTACACTGATGGACTATTGTTTTTCTATGCTACCATCCATTATAAAAAGTGACAGCATCATAATTGAAGTTATTTAAAATATGGTGCATTTATATAATGCGCTGCTTCCGTATAAATATGACTGCATAGGAAATGCTGCTACTGGAAATTGCTAGGATGAGCTACCGAAATGGAATTGTTGCTCAGCAGGCCGTATTCCTCTGAAGGTAGGAAATGAAAAATATGAGAAATTTCTTTGAAATGCAAAATGATAAGAGAATGGAAGGAACATTCTTTGTTGTGTCTAAGGCCTGGTCATCTCTAGTCAAATTTTTATGCCAGATATCCCGTATCAAATGCTACAGTTACGCACTGCACAGACACTTAGGCTCCATGCAGAAATGGGAAACATGGAAAATGCTTCAACTGAGTTGAAATATCTCCAGGCCCATCAGCTGAATCCTGGTCTCACTGAAATCCTTGGCAAGTCTTTCAGTTCAATGAAGTCACAATTTCACCCCAAGGATTTTGGGTAAACACAAGAAAAAAAACCACACACACACACAAAAAAAAAATTGCACTGGGTGATTCACTTCATAAAATCTGCCCAAGGATGTCTCAGTAACTGTGCTGCATGGCTGCATTTTCTGCTTCTTACAGTAAGAACCAGCCAAAGTGCCCAGTGGAAATCCTTCTTGGTTATGTCTGAGGTCCCAACTGTGCCTGATCCAAAGTCATGGCAGGTATCAGTCTAATAATTTAACAGTATGAATAGTGGCAAACCAGAATCCAGACTAAATGCCCTGACCCTGATCAGTTTACCAATATAGAAATTGTGCCACAGAGTGAGCTGGCTTGGCAACCTTTTTGGGAGCCCACCACATAGCAGCGCATGCTGACTGGTAAACCCACTTCAACTAAAATACTACTTAGCCTCAAACAACTGGAATAAAATATAATGGAAGAAGAAAAGGTTTTAAGCCTTAACTAAAATATCAATACATGTCTTCCTTGCCCCAAAATGTTAGTATCCTAAAGTGAAGAGGCAGGTTTAGCCTTTCAGGTACTGTACAGTTTTGTATAAACACCACCCCCATAACATAGATTGATTATCTCTGCCATTATTTTCTGTAGTTCCACAACAGCTGGCACACATAGCAGAGGCTGATAATATCTCCTTGCAGCTATTTAATTGCATACATAGTCCCATAACAGCCCTCTGACAATTCATGGGGAATGATCTTAGCTCAAGTCATTGTTTAATTTTTCTGCCCATATTTCAGCAAAATGTATTTCAGCCCAATACATCAATCTGTGAGTGCTGCCATGCTGCACGTCTTTCCCTCTTGACTGAAGGCCAATCTACAACATCATCTTCGTCAGGTTTCTGATTTTATTTTCAACACTTGCAATGGCTCAGTTGGTCAAGAAGTGGTCAGAGTTTCATGTAGACAAGGTTGTGTGACCCCAACAAGGGCAAGCCAAGATTGTGAAAATGGTAGCAGCTGCTGCTGCATTGGCTGTGTTATAGTTAGAACAGACTGGAACGGAATGGACAAGACTAGAATAACTATTTCAGTTGGAAGGAACCTACAGTGATCATTGAGTCCAACTACCTAATCAAGTTAGGGTTGATCAAAAGTTTAAACATGTTATTAAGGGCATTGTTCAAACGCCTTTTAAACACTGGCAAGCTTGGGACATCAACTGCCTTTCTAGGAAGCCTATTCCACTGTTTGACCGCACTCTCATAGAGAAATGCTTCCTAATGTCAAGTTTGACCCTTCCCTGATGCCGCTTTGAGCTATTCCCATGCCTGCTGTCGACCAGCAATAACAAATCCCTTTCTGCAGGGCTGCTTGCCAGCCACTCCTTTCCCATTTTATACCTGTGCCTGGCATTACTCCATCCTAGATACAGAGAATGGCATTTGGACTTGTTAAATTTCATCTCATTAAACATAGCCCAGTGTTCCAATTTATCTAGATCCCTTTGCAAGGCCTCCTGTCCTTCAAGACAGTCAACAGCACATCCCAGTTTGGTACTACCAGCAAACTTGCTAATGGTGCATTCATGCATTCAACACCTGCATCCAGATCACTGATAAATATAACGAACAGAACTAACCATAGAATTGAACCCTGAAAAGCACCACTGGTGACTGATCACTAGTCAGATGTAGCCCCACTAAATTCAACACCAGGTAACATCATAAGAAATTTTAAAGAAAAAATGTTCGCAATTTCTATACTTCAAAGACAGAAAAAAAAAAAAAAGGCATAGGATACAGTAAAAAAAACCCCTTTCAGTATACATTGTGTGATAACTTTTTAACTACATGTGAAGTCTCCTTTACACAAGGTTTTATATATTATTCCTCACATCAGTACTATCTCAGAAATAACAACCACCTAAAAAAATGCAATATTACTACTTTCCTAAACATGGAGCAAAATTGAGGCAGACAATGGACTTCATCTGTATTTCCCTCTTCCTTTTGATGAATAGCATACAGATATCACTGTAAAGTTTGTAACCTTATACTGTTAAATGAGAATAAAAGAGGGAAGCAATTACGTCCACTATTAGGAAGTATATGAGTATAGTGTCCAGAATCATCTCCAGATCTAAGATTTATCTTAGATATAAGGAAGAAGTTCTTTACTGTGAGGATGCTGAGGCAGTGGAACAGGTTGCCCAGAGAAGTGGTGAATGCTCCATCCTCAGGCCAGGTTAGACTGAGACTTTGGCGACATGGTCTAGATAAGGTATCCCTGCCCATGGCAGGGAGGCTGGAACTAGATGATCTTAAGGTCCTTTCCAACCCTAACCATTCTGTGATTTTTTGATTGACAGTCTGACCATTTCTTTAAAAGTTGTACAGCAGGTGAACATCTTTTACCATGTTCTCCTGTAATCATGCTGGTAACTAAGTAGCACATCCCAGCTGAGTCCAGGGAGCCCTTGAAATTAAATCCCTGAGCTTCCCAATGGTATTGTAATTACCTGACTTTCTTATTAGTTTTGTTTGTTTTATTGCAGCTGTCCTGTGCCCTAGGGATGACAAACCATAATTTGACACAAAATATTTAGAATTGTTTATTACTAAGATGAGGGCAAATTTTAATTTTCCCAGACTACATGCTCTTCTTTCATTTGCTTTTAACCAAAGCAAAACACTCATGGCAGTGAGACACGAAGTAATAATGTTTACCCCTTCTATTTAGAGGGAAAACCTGTCTGGTGATCTTTATTTTCACCTTACAAAGTGACACAGTCTAAGTAACCTGAAGGACAGGCATTTTAGCTCTACGGTTTTGATTTGGCCTTTTTCCAGGTTAGACTGTTTTTTAAACACCACTAATTACCATTGTAGAACAGTTTGTATTTTGATATAAATGAAATCACTTTATTTAAGTGCAAACTTTAATTTTCACAGAGGAAAAATGGAAGTCAGAAGTTCTGTATGAAAAATAAATATAAGCTATACTGAAAATTGGACTTTGGATCATTATTCAATTAATGTGCAATAGGGAACTTACTGTTACCATGACAGCAGAGTTCTTAACCCAGGCTCCAGTTCTGTCACCTCCTTATGGCTTTTCAGCAGGAGTTTCTTGAGTTGCTCTACCACACTGCTCCAATGTGCAAGGTCAAGTGAGGAGTGTCACTGAAGACCTGTGTTAGGGATTGTGTCTGGCCTGGGAGAACGTAGTCTCCTAGGCTAAGTCCATTATCATGGGCTGCATTTGACTCTTGTGGTATTTATCATAGTTATTAATGCACAAACCCAAAAGGTCAAGTGACTCTCACGACATTCTCAGCTTTCGTTTGAGGAAAAATGTGTCCCTAGCCTTGTAATTCTGAGAAAAGATGAAAATGTAAATGTACAAAGGTTTAAGGAGTAGGAGAATACTTAAAAAGCAAACATGAAAAGACACAACAAACATGAAGAATTTTTTATCTGAAATTATCATCTGCGGGACAAATTCATGATTTTTGAATGTCAGGGATAGGAAAGATTAGAACGGACAATAGCCCTGATGGACAGGGGTAGAGCAGTTGATGTCATCTACCTGGACTTGTGCAAAGTGTTCGACACTGTCCCACATGACAT
>WYDI02034820.1:0-41443 GCA_009867235.2 Psittacus erithacus
TGAGACTCAGAAAGTCCTTGGTCAGACTAAACATTACTGAGCAGCAACTAAAAACATCGGTGTTATCAGCGCTGTTCTCAGGCCAAAAGTCACAAACACAGCACTGCACCAGCTACTAAGAAGGAGAAAAATGACTGCTACTGCTGAACCCAGGACGGTCTAACAGCACACATTCCTGTTTCTTGCCTGTTATATTACCTATTAGTGTTATAAATGTTGTTTAACTTATAGGATATTTTTCCTTTCTCCATCCTTATTTTTAATATAGTTTCATAAATGCTAACAATTAATGTTTGATTTTGATGTTGCTTTCAGTGGGAAACCACATTTGTGAAACTCCAGTACTCAAAGAGTTTAATATCCCATTAACGGAATGCAGCCACTACTGAATTTCTTGAAGCTGATTTTTCCGCAGTGACTTTGCCTGGGCACATATGGGAAATATAAAGTGTGAAGGAAGTAAAGAGTTTTGGTTTGTTGTTTGTTTTTTTTTCTTTCTTCCATTTTTCTGTTAATTGCCGTCATGTTTACAAATTTAGGTGGACTATACTCACTCCTTGTCTGGCATTTTTGAAAAGTCAGTGGTTGAGGGGTAAAAGAATGAGAGACTTTTAGTCTCACAATAGATTCGTACTGTATATAGTATACTAGATGTATGGCATTAGGTATAGTTATAGGTGGTTTATATTTATATATATATAAAAATATATATATGAAAAACAGTGTATCTAAGATTAATAATATATTACCAATACTATCAGGGAAAAAATATAAATTTTGATTCCTGTGTTTACTCGGGGTGTTAGCTGTCAATTTTATAGTAATATCCCTGCTGGCTTGGTGGAGTAATCTGCTCTAAAGTAATGGCCTTTAAAAGGAAAAAAACAGTATAAATATTTGAAAAGCGCTTATTTGCCTATCTGCTCACTATCATTTCTGAGAATGAGCAGGGAAGTCAACATTTCCAAGGGCACAGTAGCCCATCCATGGAGGGAGTCATTTGCTCAGAGGCTCTTCAGCCTTTGTAGTTCTTCACAATTGCAGCATGAGCTGTCCAGTTTTCTTTAGTGATATGATCAAGTGAAATTTGTGTTGGTGTTGTTTCTAGATATCCAAATTCTTAAATTCATGAGGGTCAAGTTTAGTAACCAACTTGCTTTCTCTTTGTGTAATATATAAGCACTACTTAATCTCTAAAAAAATGCATTTTTCAGTGGTGTAAGAATAGAATATCTCACTGCAGTTGTTCTCTAGGGCATTGGAAAATAATCTATATGTAAGAAGCAGAATGTTGCAGTCATGCCCCCGATTACCTGACTTGCCAATAACACATGGGATTTTCCTTAATGGATCTAACATTTACTGACTGTAGGACTAACTGACATGGTAAACTGTAAAACTTGGAAGTTTGATTTATGCTTTTCCATGTTTGTTCCAAGAAACAACCTTCTGATCAGAAAAAATAATAAAGTGCAATAAAGACTATATATTAAATTCAATAGAAGAATCCATTTTGTCATGTTAACTGTTTCTAGAAAATTAAGTGCTTTGGAAGCCATTTTTGTGACCTTGTTCATTACTGTTAAAATTGTATTTGCTGCTTGCTAATGTTGTAATATACTGTCATATGTACACCATGTACACAAACCACAATGTCCTGTTTGATATTGCTTTGTGTGCAAGCCAGCTACTGCAAATAGTTTCCTAGTCTGTCTTTCCTCAAACAACTGTGCGTCTGTTGTTTAATCTTGAGTATCTCTCCCAGTTTGCTTCTGGGACTTTATATTAGACTGTGTCAAAAGCTTTGTTATGCCATGCAAATTTACTTAGTAATCCTCCCACTCTTCACCAGGCTAGTTGTAAATGAAGGGAAGTGTGCTAAGGTATCAATTGGTTTTGATAACTCTGTTTTCTTCTTACAAGTGCTGTGGGTGCCTGAATATTGACTGTAATATTTTTCCAGGCATTTTCCCATTTAATCAGATTAAGTTGTCTGTACCGTAATTACCTGAGATTAGTTTTGTGGGGTTTTTGGGGTGTTTTTTTTTGTTTGTTTGTTCTGTTTTGTTTTGTTTTGTTTTGTTTTTTTGTGTGCATCCTTCATTTTTAAAGAAAAGTTGGATGTCTGACCTGCTCCATTTTTCTGGATCTTAACTGGGTTTGGAGACATGATAAAGAGTGAACTTAGTCAGGTCACGGTGCCTTCAGAGGCCAGACCAAGAATAACAGAACAAACAAGTGTCTCCTGATTCCAGATACATATTAGATACAGCCTGATACCAATTCCTCATTATGCCACGCTGATCCTGATATCTGTTTGAACAGTACTGATCCCTCTATACTTCCATCCATCCTCAGCTCAGAAAGAAAAAATAGTCCTGACTACAGGGAGTTGTGCTTGGCCCCACAGTGAACGTGTATCACAGTTACTGTCAAAGTGGCAGAAATTTTTGACCCCATGAAGAAAGGATGCTAGACAGGAGGGAATGAGGGAGAAGTCTGAGCCCTAAGACTAAGGACTCCTGTAAAGAACCAGAAAAATAACATGGTTTTTGTGAGAGACCTCAGTGATTACTCTTTAAATCTTTCTGTAATTAGGTGAAAAGCTTGTAATGATCACATACCCATCTCTGTACAAATTCCTTGAATATTTTATTGAGCATGGAGAGTTATAGCTTTAGTTGGTAGGAGACCATCCTTGGTTTACTTTTCACTGGGACTTCTATGCCACACAGTCTTTCTGTTTGACCTTTCCTTTTTCTTCAGAGGACAAGAGGTTGAAGTCTGCAGGATAACCAGAAATATCCAATATGACGCAGCTGCTCTAGAGAAAACATTAGCTGCTTTTGAGCAAAAGTAGTAGCAAGCATCTGGGGATCATTTGAAACTGTAGCTGGTCACTCAGTATAGAAGACATAAAAGAAGCAGCTAATGTTTCTTTTCTAGGTAGGGGATTGATCTTTATCATCACTTCCCTTAAACTATTAATAGCAATCACCAGAGACAGGAGAAGTAATCATATTTTAAAAGGCAGCAGTAGTTGCCCCAGGTCACAGGAATTTGAATCCAAGTTTTACTTGTTTTCTATCCAGAAGCAAGAACCTCTTTTGTTTGCAAATAATTTTTGTGTGAAGTTTGACTGCAGCTTCCAAGGATACGTACAAATAAATGAAGTTAACAAGAAGGAAATAATAAAAAAAATCTTCCTCTTGGTCCTTCAAAATAAATCTTTACCAAAAAGAACTGGGTGGTTGGCTGTGGGGTGTGTTTGGTTTTTTTCATTCTTGCTTCCCAGAATGTTTGGCTTAGTATTTCCTATACCAGATCACTGAGGTTGCTTCCATCTCTGGAGCCAATAATCTCTATAGTGCCCAGAGGACTGTCTTCTAGCCACCCTGCACACATGGCTTGAATTGTGGAGAAACCAAGTAGAGGAGGTGAAGGGACAGTCTTCTGCAAACATATCTCATGAGGTCATTTGAATCTACTGATAGAAAACATCACTGTGGCAGTACTTCCTTGTACACCCGCAAAAGCATGTAAAATGGGATCAAGGAGTCCTCACTCATGTCTGTTCTGAGTGATTCTGAATCTTTCTGTCTCAGTCCCCACTGACTGTAAATGGAAAGGGAGGGTGTTGAGTTCCCTCAGGGCTGTGCCCTTTGAAATACTGCCATTTCCATGGAGCAGGCTGCCTCAACAGCTGGCCCATCTGCTGCTGAGCAGTATCTTCTTTCTGTAAGAGGTAAGGTCTTCATCATCCATACCTCTCGGATGCTCACAATGAGGGTGGATCAGTACAGGAAGGGTCTGCCCAGAGGGGCCCTGTAATTTCTGTCCCTAGAGACAATTAGAACTTGACAGTCTCTGGCCAACCTGATTTAACTTTGAAGTTGACTGCTGTGAGCAAGGGGTTGCACTAGATGATGTCCAGCAGCACCTTCCACCTTAAATGATTCTATGATTCTTCTTTATGTGCTAGAAACTGTATATATGGCTCAGTAGCAGATCTTTGGTTATAAGTAATGAGGAATCCTGCCGGCTGCAGAAGCAAGATCCTTGGTCAGTAACAGCTGCTTAACCAGAAAGGCCTTTTCCTAAGCCTCTGGGCTTACCACGCTACATTCCTGCCTGTCTAATAAACTATCTGGCAATCCTGAACGCATAATTACCTATGACCACTGATATTTGACAGCCACCTGCTCTCCCACCACTGAATCCTTAAGAATGGCAAAAGCTAGTGTCCTTCCCAAACTGGAGGAGCAGTGGAAGCTAAGAGCAGCCCCTCAGAGCTCTTGTCTCAGGGACAAGCATCTGCTTTTCACTCCTAGCTGCTCCCCAGCATCATCCTTCCTCTTCAGCTCTGGGAAGATGGGTGGTATTACTCCCCTTTCTTCCTTCTCCTTCCACCCCTATAATGTAAAACAAAGCTTTTGTACTTCTACACAGAGCCACAATCAGAGCGAAAGAAACATGGGAATCCGTCACTGTTTCTATGGGTGTAAATGAAAATTCAGGGTTATGTTGCTATATTTTTACTGAGGAGAGTGTGAGGTGCTGCTTTTGCTGATGTAGTATCTTGTACTAGTCTAGACTTTCTAAAGCTTGTCTATCTGGAGCATGAGCTAATGAATGTATGGAATGAATTTGCCATGTCAGCCATCTAATGTACTCCACAGGTCTTTATGTACCTTGGGGATGTTGTCTTAGGAAAACTTTACTTTTTTTATCTTTGAAAATGTAGTAACGCATAGATACCAAAAAGCAGTGCAAGATGTTAATGATATAGGAGATTTTCTTAACTTTTCTTGACTATTTTTAGAGGATTCTTTTCAGCATAACTTCACACAACTATGGCAAGGCAAATTTCCAAAGCAGCATACTTGAGTCTTGCTCCTGTTACAGATACTAATGGATGTTACATGGTTGAGCTCCCCTGTGGTGCTTTGAGTGAGTACGCTTGTGTGCATGATAAATTAGTTTGTTTCCTTGTTCACAGATTTTTTGAGGAGTAGAACTACAAAAGCATTCTTTCCCATAGGACGGAAGGAAGGCCCACATTTTATACTTCATTCTTTCTAAATGGAGTATTTCTTTGCTGCACTTGGAAAGAATGCTAGAATCCCAGCTGATAAAAATTGGATTTTAGTTAGAGGGGAACACGTAATCGCTGAAGGGAGACCACATACAAATTCAACAGCACAAATTAAGGAAAGGTTCTTATCTGTCACAAGACTAATTGACTGGGGCCTACTGTTTCACTTATCAGATGTTGTTATCTATCTAACAGCACTTATCTGCTGTTCAGAAAATCCTGACTGAAATAAGACTGTGCCAGAAATAATTGATACTTAAATGTGTATATCTGTTCATAGATCAGGACGTGGCCTGCTTCCTATATGCCCCTTCCATTTGCAAGCATCGCCACTAATTTAAAAAGGGGATGTATGCATCTACACTAAAGTAAACAGTATTTGTGAAGTTAGACACCAAGCTCATTCATCTTTATTGGGTCACATGTTGCTAAGGGTTTTGTTAAGGGGCACTTGACTATTATTTTGAAAGTCAATTTAATAACTGCATACTATAAAAGTTAAAGCAATTACATGTAATGCATAATGAACAATATGACTTCCAAATGTTCACATGTAATGCATGTCAGATTTCAGTCAAAACATGAACCAAACCAAACCCCTCAAGGTTGCAGTCTATTCTTTAGAAGAGCCACATGTTGTAACCTCAGAACCTCAAAATATCAGCTGGTTTCTATGCATGATCTGAGCACAGAGCAGAGTGGAATCTATGCTATATTCTGCCCTTTTATTTTCTTGAATCTGGCTGCAGTAATGACCAGATGTGCACTTCTGCCAGATGCAGTCAGTGTTTGATGCACTTAGAGATCAGTGAATTTATCTGTATTTTTTGTTTTCTCATGGCATCTCTCATTCTGACGCACTTTTTGTGCAGGATGTAACAGAAACAGATATGTAGATAAGGAATGGCCTTTTCTAAAATTCATCTGTGGTTGCTCTTCTTACATTACTTTTGGTAACATGAAAACATCTGTAGACATGAAATGAGAACAAGGACCATTGCACTTTCATACTGGAAGAAGTAGCCTTTTGTGGAACTAATATCTAAATCAGCTGGACAGATAGAAGTAGATTTACACCTTCCTAGAAAGAAGAGTAGAAGTCATCAGTCATGGTTGCCAGAAACATCTTGTCATTGTCAGAAGAACTTCTCAAGGAGGCCAGTTAGTCTCATTCCATTCTTTCATCATAGATTTCCATGCCCCACATATCCTTCCTATCCTATTTTCTGTCCTTGCTTCTGCTGTCCTTATCCACCACTGGTGCCTTCTTTACCATACAGAGTGTTTATTTTATTGCATTATCAGAACTGTAGGTGTAAGTTACTATAGGAAACTGAGCTTGAACCATTCACAAGCTGCTTATCTGTTTCTCCTGTCTCAGGTTTCCTTCCCCAAAGGAAGAGGCATACAAGAGGGACTAAAGGCAAGGACAGCAGCTGCCTCAGCTGACAAACTGGTCTGCTTGTGTTCATGAGTTGGCATTCTGAAATGATACACCAGTTCATTCAAAAAAAAGTTCCAAATAAAGATCATTAAATATCAAAAAGGATGGTGGGAAAGCCTTGCTGGACCACTCATCAGGTTTCTCTGAATTCCTGTAGATGAATCTATTTATGTGAGAAATACAGCCTCAGGCTCTGAAGTTTTGAACACTTTATTAAAATACATTGACCATGATTTTGCTGAGGCTCGCAGTATTTCTTGAGATGGTCACATGAGGGATTTTGCTTTGGGTTGTTTTTTTTTTTTGCCTCTGCAGGAATGTTGTAAACTTCTGTTATAAAGCAGGAACAGCTTCCTGGGAATTTAGCAACAATTCAGATTAGTTTCATGTACATTGCTTGGGAATATTCCCTTCAGATAAGTAGACCAATAGTGCCCAAACAAGAAATTTGACTATCACATTTGGAAATAAAATATTTCATTCATTGAAATAAAATTTTATATATGGAATTTTGTTTAATACAACATTAATGTGATTTTTTTGGTAAAGCTGTCTAAAAGGGTGAAGGAAATGCTTGAAAGAGTTTCTGGTTTATGCCTTTGCTTTTAGTGGGGATGGTATAAACTGCTTTTGTTAGTTTAATAACAAAAGTGGGAAGAGGCCAAGCACTAGGAGATTAATTTATAAACTAGCTCAGAAGAAGTAGTCACAGGAGAGCAACTTCAGGGTGTCTGGCAATATATCAGCATTTTATTTCATTGTAACCAAAATATTGCACATAGATTCAGAAAATACATTTGTTGGGTTTTCTGTTAAGTTTCATCCGTCATTCTTTCTTTTAAAACCTGTGGTAGGTCAGAGTTAGTGGTAACAATTTCCTCCACTAATGACTTCAAATAGACTCTTTTAAACCTGAATAGATGCCTTTTTTAAAAAAGGGCTGGAGGGTCTTCTAGAAGTATCAAGATAAATCATGAAATTGCACTTCTAAATTACGTATCTACATTTGTATTAAAAATTGTAACAAGCCTGAACAGAATTATTTTTAAACTACGAAATATATTTAGTGTTCAGAGGCAAGACATTATTTATTTATATGGAGACAGACCTTGTACAATGATACTAACATTCATCTGAATGTTAATATGTGAGATTATAAAGAAATGCAGTAATTACAAGAGTGTAACAGAAACTTACCATCTTATCAAAACCAAAATCAGCTTGGTTTTGTTTTTTAATATTTATTATCACTCATGTTTTCCTAGTCAATCTTTCACCCCTTAGAGAGAGAGGAAAAAAAATCACAATTCATTCTTTTCAGGATTTTGTAGTTGTGTAATCTGGTTGCTTGCTTTCTGTATTTTAAAGTGTTCAGCAGGGTAATAAAAGGATTTGTCAGTGTTCTTGGCATAAATTTCATGGTTATGTGTGTAGGGGACATTTCTCTGTGTAGAACATTTGTATCCTAGGACAGCTTGAAGGTATTTTCATACTACGAAGTTATGTTACTGAAGATCTCATATCCACTTATGTCACAGTTTAAAGAAAAATGTAGAGAAGTTAGGGGTCTATTTTCATATTTTATTTTTAGTATTTAAAGCATATGATCATTATTCATCAGGTTCAGGGTTATGTGCCAATAAATTCCACAGGCCTTATAGGGCAGAGAAATATCAAGTGAGTGTGTCCTACACTGTGCAGATTCAGGCTGTGATTCCTTGACTGTTAATACCAAATCTCTGATGCACACAGTGATGGAAATGTGATCTGAATCACATTTCTGTATGCAGGCGTACAGTTGCATTTTGTACAGGCGTACAGTTGCATTTTGGTTGAGTGAGCTAGCAGGTTTATTTCAATCTTTATGTCATCTTTATGCTATCTTTATGCTTTTAGATATTCCTTAAAAACATGCAAACATCCCTAAAAGAGTGAGCCTGTACCAGACTGGTAAGTTGTGTTGTGTGGCTGCAGTAATTTTGAGCCAGTAGTAGAAGTCCATGAAGTGGAGATTCCTGTTTGGTCCATGAATACTTAAGAGAGATGTAAATACCTGCAAAGGTGACCCGATTAATGTTCATCACTGTTTAGATGTAAGTGTGGACATAAGTGCTTTTATTTATCTTCTATGGTAGAGCAGACTCACCATTCTGACTAAATCTGACTTGTTACCAGCAACACTTGTGCTAGCTCAGCAAAAGGCCAAGAAACTTGATTTCCAAGCTAATAAAGAGAGACCCACTCTGATAAATCCCTTTTGAGAGGAGGTGGGAGTGGGCAACTGCAAACAGCTTGATCCAAGTGAGCCATTAATAGAAATCAAAATAAGTATTTTTCTTTTAGTGAGGAGAGACTCTCGGTGTGATAGGTGTACTTTGGCAATGCAAATGATGCATTTGAAGTATTCTAGTCTCCTTTTTTTTTTTCCTTCCAAATGGCAGCTTCACATTTCATCAAGGTTGCATTAACACTTCATCTTTCTAAGAAAGATTAATAGTGTGCCATAAAGTTTCCTGTGTGTCTGCACCTATTTGTGGAGCCTTTAAAGCCTTTTCTGCTCAGCAGGACTTTTTTTTTTTCTTCCTCAAAGCCCAACAAAAACAACAGTTAGGGTTTGCCCCAGTGACCTCAGGCAGTCTCTTTCCAGAGTCATAGCAGCTTGTTTTTGGTGTGGATGTAACACTTCAGAGGCAGCTGCTGTTTCATTACTTTGGTACTGTTTGTGAAGGGAAGACCTAGGTAAGGATACGGTATTCAGTGAGCTTTTTCAAAAGCAGCCACTAATAATCAAAGTCTTTGCTTATTGAAGCCAGTCACAGGCTATAAAAAGAGGTGAAGCAAGCCACGAGTGGGTCCATCCCTGCACCGTTGGGTTATTTTAGTCTAAACAGAAATCAAATGCACTTTCCTTTGTTTGTTGTACCCTTCATTTCTTCCATAGGGTTTTCTAGTTAGTGGTGACTAACTGGATTTACCTCTCCATTTTCCAAACATTGAAGTGTCAACAGACTCTTCTGTTGCTGTAGATGTTAACACATGGAAATACTGGGTTTGCTTTGTATCTGTCTATAGCCTATTAGATTCTGGTATGTGCACAAAGATGGGCTGTGTTCAACTTCAGGCACTCGTCACATAGATCCTCTGGTACTTTGTTGAATGATATGACTTTTGATTCATCTGTAGAACTTTTAAATGCATTTCTTTACCTCTTTTTTTGCCAGTGTCATTTTTCTGAATCACCTTTGTAAAGGAGTGTCAATTTTATTCCTGTGTTCTGGATAGCTCAGCACATGCCAGTTTTTATTTAAATACATTTGCTGTCGGACATTTTGTGCAAGTGCCATCCTTGGGCAGCTTGTTTTAAGACAGAAGCCTTCTGATGCAGGGAAACTACCATAGCACCTATGAGCAAGTCATGTCTAGTAAGTTCATAGCTCTTATTTTAGGAGTTCATTTCTTGTTTCCAAGCATAGCGCATATCCCACCCTATCATATAATTTCAAAGCATCCTTTGAACAAAACACCTACACACAGAACTAGTGTTCTGGAGTTGTATAATTTTTTATTTTTATTTTTTTTTATTTATTAAGCTCATTATTACTGATCAGGGCCCCTGGAACCTTTACTGCTCTTCATTTGCCCTTTAAACCCAGAATGAATAAAATTATAACCTGTGGTGGGCAGGACATTTGTACTTCTTTGTTAAGTGTTTTAACAAGAGTAGCGTGGTAATTAGTCCAACTGCACCAGCCTAGCTCTTCGAATCTTCCTATCTCTGCAGCATCTCAAGCCTTGATTTCTGAACTTCTTTCTTCAAATAAGAAAAAATCTTAGACATTAGCAGGTAGCTTGGATGCGTTGAGGATTTCTGTCTCATCATGGGCGTAATGATGTGTTTACCATCCCATGCTTTTGAGACCCAGCCCATGTTTGTTTGTGTCCCACAAAGGCCCACAGCCTCACAGCACACAGATATAGCAAAGCAGGGACAGAGCAGAACTGCATCAAAGGCTTTCTTGTGAAAATATGGACAATGCTATAAAACTAGCCTTGTGTTAACCTGCTGAAGAACAGAGGACAAGAATTCTGCATGCCAAAATATAGAGAGATGCGCGAATGGGAAAACTTACACAAAAGTAGGCAAACTGAATAAAACTATTTATCTTTAAGCCGCACAAATCATGGTAATTAAATTAGGGGTGGCTGGCTATAAAGCTACAAAAAGCAGGCTGTAACTAATTTAGAAAGAGACGGAGAAGACCTGAAAAGAACACAGATTGACAGCTCCCAATTTTTTTTTTTTTTTACCTAAGCAAGGCAACAGAACTTAGGAAGAAAAGGGAAAAACATACCAAACTATGTTGATTTATCAAAATTTTCTCTCAAACCATTAGGATAGACAAAAGCACATAGTCACATTTTTGTGTGAAGGTTTTCACATGTTGTTAGTGCTGAGAGTTATGGGTGTTCTGATTTTACCCCTGAGAAAAACAGAATAATAGAATGTAATAGAATGCCTTAGAGTTCAAAATACAGTGAAAAGTAGAACAAAGAATAAAGTTGATCTCAGCTTTATTATTTCAGTATCATTTAACTAACTGAATCATCCTGAGCATCCATGTCATCTGCTGCTCTATGAAGAGAAATCCTAAATCTGTGAAAAGAGGACAATTAGACTATTCTTTAAACCATTTATTTCTTCATAAAACCCACCTGCCAGTTTGTTTCAAAAAACCAAACAGCAAAAAAAACCAAACGAAGAAAACCCCACCTTTGTGAAAATTATTTAAAATATTAATTTTGAATTTGAATGTGTCAGCTTATACAGAGTGTGGGAACTAGTGTCCTTGGAAGTTAAGAAGGGAAAGAGTGGGAGTTTATTTATAGGTGTGGATCCAGGCTTATTAAACAAGGTTTAGAATTATATTTCAATTGATTTCTATTATAGTTTTCCTTCTCCAAGTCATTAGAAAAATAAGCATTCTGGGGCTGTCTGAAGGGTGAAGAGGACTGTGTGAACAAAATGGGGGGAAGGAATAGACAAAAAGCCCAGCTTGGTTTATGCTGGTTTTTAATAGCAAACAACCCTTTCCCACCATGCTTCTCTTTAATGCCTGTTTTAGTTCTAAGTAACTTCTAAAGGATTTCGAGCGGCAGATAATGCTCAGCCACTACATTCATCTGAAATAAGATACGAACTTTGCCCTGTGAAGAAAATATTTGAGGTTCCCAATACAATTAAGGGGTTGCAAATTCTCTGTGAAAATGGAAATTCTCTCCTATTTCTACCAGTAGGTCCCTGAGGGTGAAATTTTGACCCTGGCAAAGTCAATAGAACCTTCACTCCCCTTCATTAACACAAGAGTCATCCCTCATCCCATCTTGCACTTGCAGCAATGAAATGTGGATAGTAAAGGAAAAACTGTCTCATTGGGGTATTGACATTAAGTAAAACCTGTGCCAGGTGATGAGAGAAGAGGGAGAGAGAAAAACTTTGGGAGGTGACAAGGAAAGATAAACAAAAATACATGAAGTCAGAAAGGGGGAGTGGGCAGGGGAAAAGTAACATTAAGCATTTGTCCTTGCAGAACCTTAGCATGGGTTTGGCATAATACCTTGCAGGTAGAGAAAGAGGGAGGAGAAATCATTTGAATAGGGCTCTAAAAGGGGGAGTAGACTGTTCACTGCAGGGAAATGTAGTACAGACAACATAAGCAGTCAGAGCTGGCTTGTCACTTTTTCAGAGCTGAACTGGCACCAGTAAGCAGGGTTTATTTCTGTTTGAGACAAGAGGAAGCTCTCACCCTTCAACTTGAAGAGCACTCAAAGCTTCTTGCCAATTGAAAGACGTAATTTTAGCAAGAAGTTGCAAACCTGATTAACAGAACCTCAGAGCATTGGCCTAGAATTTGTCTTGAAGCCACGTATGATTGTCATAAGCTCACAAAGAAGGTAGGCCACCATTTTCAGAAATGTATGTCTTAACCCTTTACTTGAGATCTTACTGAAGTAATCTGTTTGTGCGCATAATGTTTAGTGAATACAGAGGAGCTCCGAATATATTGGAAACTGCCAATGGAGGTGGGCTGAGGCACTAAGAGCAAGCTGTTACCAGGTGCATAGTCCTGCTAAAAATTACTAGCTGGAGAGTAATATAGAATCAGATTTTCCTTTGAAAATAAACCACACAACCATGTCTGAACGCCAGGATTTTGGTACAACAATTTATTGCTCTAGGCAGAGTTCATATGTAGTAGACATGAGCCAAGGGACAGAATTAAACTTGCTGAAGTTTGACAGGTTGGTTTTTACTTCATTTATTGCTTATAGGTAAAAGGGGACCTGCCAACCTACTATAGATTCTGGATCTACAGGATTTGGACCATAATATATTGTTTTATTGTGTTTCTTTAAAAAAACTCCTATTTAAATAGAAGCTGTAGTTTCTATTATTTTTTCTATTTTATACTAAAGATAAATTGGAGATGGCACAGAGCAGTGAAAGAGCAACAGCCTTTAGGAGCACTTTCCAAAATTAGAGTTTGTGAAATACTTTCCAAACATATGCATGAACAGTGCTACATCAACTTTCCAGCTGTCTTGTTAAAAAGAGCATCCTTTAATCTAAACCATGTTCTTTGGGATTTCTTAATGTAATTAATTCTTCATCTTCTTTTCATACTTTGCCAGTGAGAAACTTGACTAGTGGTCATTACCTCTAAGTCCTTTCCACTAATGGCTTTTTTCAGTTTTGGCAGGATGCTATACGCTCTCATTGCATGGGTTTCTCCCCAAACAAAGGAAAATTATGAAATTGTCAGATCAGATTTCATATATTACTCTTGGCATTGCACTCACTAGACCAGATACACAGTGATTTTTGAAAGCCTCTGGTCTTTTATAACCATTTCCATTCTTGCACATACATTTTAAAGGTCCTTATCTGCAGTAATTGGGAATATAATTATTAAAGCTGAGGTAATTTGGCTATTTTCTTTCTGCAAAGATATACAGAGTGATGCATTATACCATAAATAATTTCCAATGTTTCATTACCCTTTCTGCTATACTTCTTATTGTTTAAAGACTGAATTTCTTTCACTTTTTTTTTGCCTGCTAGAGATATATCATACTTTAGAACTCCAAATCAGAGTAAAATCAAAGCTTAGATGCAAGAGAAGTTTAATCCAGTTTTTTATATTTTCAGCATTTTTGTTTTTGAAATCAGATTCATGCTTTTTATTATGTTTTTCACTTTGTGATTTATAAAAATGTTTTTTTATCTATATGCATCTTTGATTTAGTAATTCTAGATGCTTACATAAATGGCAAGATGTTTGAAACTATTTCAATGAAAAGGTATTAAATTTTTCTGTATCTCTGATACATAAGGTGGGGTAAAATTAGTGGGCTTTGTGACTGCTCTTCTAGAAGGGTAGAATTAGGGTTACTCAGGTTCCAGTTAGAAAGCGTGCTATGGGAATGAACACAGCAAAGAGTTTCAGAGCGGTTAGCTCCTCCTAGGTCTTACAGTGCCATAAAATAGAGACATCAAGGACACAAAACATTGTTTTTCATGCATTAGCACCTCAATTATTAACCATCTTGTTGTTTGGGATTCATTGTGATTTCAATTCACTATTGCGTTCCTCCTCAGTTCAGGGAAATCAACCAAACTGAAGATATGTTTGCCTTTTGAGGCTTAAAGATAAGATCCCTTGACACAAAATCCTTTAAATGTATTTATACAGTGATTCCTTTGGCTAACTCAATGTGCCACACAAAGGATTTCCACAGATGAAAGCACGAGCCTTGACAACTACAGTCTGAATTAAATGAGAAGGCTAAGCTTGCTGGAGAACATTAATAGAGAGAAATCCCATGATATTTGTGGGACCATAACTCAGGAGTTCCTTCAGAGATCAATCACATACAACTTCTTTAGGAAAGAAGTAATTTTCTGGAACTTTAGGAAAGAAGTAGTTTTCTGGCTGAGATGACAGGTTATTCAGATGTCTTTTCTGAATGCAAACAAAACAAAAAACACACTATCTTTAATGCTTGTGTTATAAACAACTTACATCCAATTGAATCCCCTGCCTCCCTTCCTTCACTCATATGAGCGCTTAAATTTAAAAGGGAGAGTTTCTCTGTGAATCTCTCTCAAACTTACAACAGTACTTAACTTCTTATTTGTACAGTTCATGTCATATTTCAAAACCCATTTCTTAATAGCCTTTTCATCCTGTCTAGGAGATTAGTAGCTATCTTAAAAGGATTATTTTTATCCTGTTTTTTGATTTTCTTTTCATTTTTCCTGATCATCTACTTGGCTGTGTTGCCTACAATTTAAGTTTCATCTGCTTTTCTTAGCTCAGATGAAAGCTTAGCTCAGACCTTCCTTGTCTGTGTACCAAATGTTGGTCTCCTACTCCAGTGTTTCTTTTGAGTGATGCTATTATGAGTACTAATCCCGATCTTTTGAAATTTCAGGTAGTAATTCACATAGCATATAGCATTTCAATGTAGCTACTTTCAGTTATGTTTATTTGTTCATACATCACCCTGAATCAGTGACAATAAATCTGTGCGTTTTCTTCACTTTTTGTCTTCAGCATGATAAGCTTTCCTACCTCTGTCCACTGTTGTTTGGGGTTTTTTTTAATCAGATGACTGTTGCTTTTCTACATATTAAAATACCATTGTATATTAGTGAAAGTAAGTAGGTGTTATACTTGCAAGGTAAAGAGCTTCTCCAACCCATTTTTATAACTGAGGGTATGGCTGGGACATGTTGAAAACAAATTGTTCCCATTCTTGTGTTCACTGAGAGTCTCTTTCTTATTTCAGAGACGGTCCAAATTTAGTTCAGCTATTTTTCCTTGCACTGGGCATATATGTGTAATGTCTCTGAGAAAAGTACAGTAAAACATTTTTCCCTCATGAAGTTGTGGATAGTATTGCCTATGCTGGTCTTAAGAGCGAGCATAAAAAGGACATTGCCTAGAGAAACTCTGCAATTTATTATCTAGCTTTATCTTCCTTTCAAAGAAGAAAACAAAAACCTGACTGATATGCTCCTCCAACACTCTCCAAAAAGAAACAATTCTTCAGCCAGACCATTCCTTTCCCTAACAACAAAGCCAAACAAAGAGAACTCCTACATTAACTTTTTGATTCTTAATGAAGTAAGCCTTTAATCTAAGAAATGTTTTAGATTTAGAAAATGTGGTAAATTTTTCTTTTGGAGGCAAATTCCAGAGCACTAACAAAAGGAAGCAAATGAGTAATATGGGAAGGTTATCAGTGAATGCAGAGGAAAGCAGTGAAAAGAGTGTCTTCATGAATAACAAAGAAAGTATTTGGGGGAGGGTTGTGTGTTTAAAAGCACCTTAAGCTTTGTTCTAAGTGGTATGGGCAGAAAATCTGTGAGATTTTCAGAGTGGTTCATCTTGTGACCAGGCACATTAGGGAAGCTGCTATGCAGCGCCAAGTTCAGCATGGAGATTATTTACACCACTTACCCTTATCCTCAGGTCAGGCCCTTCTGGATCCATTAACTGTCATTTTGTTTCCTCTCATCTTCAAAAGCCCTTGAGATGATCAGAAAATAAAGAGCCTGTTTTATTTCAAATCATTTAGCATGGATATTATAGCTTTGATCTCCTAACCTTTAGCAAATCAGGGCAGCATCACTGTGGTACAGCGTAAGCAACCCCCTGTAGGATGCTGGTAACCCTGGCATCCGAAATACCATTTCCTATTATTGGGACTTCCATTGTGTTATTAGTGGTAGAGTCAGTAATTTTAATTCCTAGAGTTAAGTAAGATTTTAAAAGAATTCTGAATGAACTTTTAATTATGTTTCATTTTTTGACATTTCTTGGAAGTGCTCCACCACAGTTCAGGAAAAGAAAGGAAACATTCAGTCACCCAAAGGAAAAGAAAGGTGGCTCACATTAGGCTGAACAACAAGGCGAAGGAAGACGTGGCAAAGCACATGTTGCATTCCACCTATTCTCAGTGGTCCTCTGGAGGGTGGTCCTCTGGAGGCTGGCATAGGTTAGACTCTCCTGGTGATGGCTTACTTTACCCTGAAGTCCTCCTATAGAATTTTAAATTTGGCCTTAGGCAAATAACCTTAGTCATGTCTCTCCTATAAATTACATAGAACCGATGGGACTTGCTTAACCTAGAGGAGTGAAGAGCTTTTACTTTGTAAATACATATGAAGCATTTAGATTGACGGCAGTATAGTGTGTGCAGTACAATAACAGAATTACACACCATCGTATTAACCAAATTAATTGATTAATTACTTTAGTGAACAGTGGAAGGAAAAGACTATAATATTGGTTTACTTTGCTATGATGGTTTAAGATATGTTATTAATAGAGGTGGTCTTTAATACAAGTCTCGTAGTATCCTTAAGCCATGATGCAGGCAAACTGATGTACAGGGGGGTTGTATAAGAGAGGTCGAAAAGAATTCCGCTTGTTTAACATACGTGAAGCTACTGATAAGACAATCACCAAGACAGGATGAAGAGACCCCGGAGACTAAAGGTATTAACAAGAGAATCAACAAGACAGGGTGAAGAAACCTAGGGGACGACTGATAAGAGACCCTGGAGCGACTGAAACCGGTTCTGCGGGCCGGGTAATTGCCTAACAGCTAAAGAGCATGCGTGAAACTAAAAAGGTGAAAAGTTCAGACCGAGGAAGACTCGTTTACTTCATCCTGAGGCCCCTGCCCACGACCACCAGAAAGCACCGCACACGTGCAAAAGACTCTTTAGCTCATTATAATACGAAGCGGGGAAAGGGTGGATACAAGGCGGGGACAATATTGCGTAACCGAGTGTAAACGGTTTAAATGTAAGGGAAAACTTTGCTGGGATACGCATGCCTTTGGAGGAGCGATGCCCCATGCGTCCAGCACTGAATAAAGCATACCTACTTTACAACTTTAACGAGTTGTGGAGCCTACCCGCGCATCAACCATAACTCTTCGGATGATGTTCCCTCTTCCTCTGAGCAGGAATGTTGCAGCAGAGCGCAGTTCAGCACTACATGCTCCATTAAAGGAGGTTCTGTAGCATCCTATAGCAGTGGTGTCTGCCAAAGGTTCCCACTATGAGAGACTTTTGGCAGACACAAAAATACTTTGGAAGACTGTGGGAATGCTGATGTCCTTACACTGATTTAGAATACTGTCTTAGAGAAACACCTGCATAATATGGTAGAACCCCTCAGGATGGGTAAAACAAAGATTTGCCAGTAACCATGCTGCACAGCTTTCCACACCAGTGAACCTGCTGTTTAATTTAGGCCTCTTATTTCTTCCAAACCCTCTTAAAATTTATTGCAGATGAGCACTAAGAAACTACAGGTAAATCACTCCCTGTTCTAACAGCATCTCTGCCTTATGATGCTGTCGCAGTTGCTTTTCTTTTTTTTTTTTTGTTTCTCGCACAGTAGGAAAGGTTTTCTCCAGGCCAACGTAATTTAATCCTTTCTGACACATGGCACAGAAAAAAATTATCATCGTCTGTGATAGCCAAGGGGTGAAGTACCAGAAAGCTGTATATGAGCAAGAGAGACTTAAGTTGCAGCAGCTGTGCAAAGAGTCCTGACACTATTCTCAGCTCAGGTATTATTTTGCTCTGGGGGCTAATGGTAACTAACTGCCCAATATATCAGAGTAAGACAGTTTTGTGTAATTGGGCTTCTCTTGCGCTATGTCACCCAGCAAACCTGGATGACAGTGTGATTTGGAGCTAACTGAATGCTGGAGTAATAGGGCAGTGTACTGGCACACAGGGACTGGGACTTGGCATGTGCCGTGTCCTTTTTTACCACTCGTTGAGCAGAAAGGCATGACAGATCCAGGTTTGAGATCCAGCTGGACATGCTGTACTAAGAAATCTCCCTCAGCATAGCATAGACCTGGCATCCGTGGCTATACAATTGTACACCATTCATTTGTATCATTCCAATGGTAATGGGTTTACAATTAGGTAGTGGGAGCTGTGGGCTGCAGTCACCCACCATCCATGAGAAGCCTGCTTGTCCCACGCTGCTGGCAGGCCCTGCAGCTGGCAGGAACTGCAGCTGCCCCCAGGATATACTGACCTGGAGCATATGTGAAGACAGCCATGGCTGTGTATAAAATACAGTGCTGCTTATTTCTGAGTGGTAAACAAGCAACCCAGGCTCTCCTAGCAGAAAATAGTTAAGCTATATGATGATGTGAAGCAGTAGTTTAGAGATGTGATCCCAAAGCCCTGATGTATTCCTTAGACCCTGACACGGGTAACTGCCTACTTTTAAAGATGACCAGTCTTAACCTTAGTGACTTCAAAAGGCTTACTCCATAGATACAGGATGTGCACTTGAGTAGTTTAATTGCAGAACCACAATACTGCCTAGCCAGATGTTTGAAAACAGATTATAATCTATCTGTAGGAGTTTAAGTCTGACAGTGTGAGTTGGGCTGGGATAACTTTTTTTTTCTTTGCCTGAAAGAAAATCTGCAGGTTGCTCATGTAGTATGTGGACTTACCAAAATGTTTCTTTGTGTGCACACGTCTTGCAAAAAATTAAATTATCTATGGGGCTTTTTCCCACTTCCTGTAATGCACTAGTGAATCTTCTGGGGAATTTAATTCTGTGGAATTTGTGATCTTACTCCACAGCAAGTAGGATCTAAGAACTGAAAGCTACATTTGCGGGAAATACCAGAATTTGTGATGTGGAATTCAGGACATGTGCAATTACAAATACCAGTAATAGATGTCTGTTCAAGCTGTCTTAATTTTTTCCGAATATTTATTCATGTGGCTTATCTCATCACATATTTCACATTTATCATGGTAACAATTATATGGTGACAACTGTTCTTTGTCATGAAATGTCTATGAAATTGAAGCTTATCCTCCATATTGCTGTTTGTGTTTTTTTTTAGAAAAAGAAGTGTTAAGCACTGGAAAAATCCAAAATAGAAAAGAGGACTTCTTAAATGTGGAAAAACCATGACAAGCATGTACAAACATTTTGAGAAGTGTTTGTCATTCTGTAATGAATAGCATAAGAATACATTACAGCAAACCAAAATCTTATTAAAGGATGTCAAAAAGCATAAAATCTCCTTAATAAAAAGCAAGCAATAGGACAAGTGCAAGAGTTAAGCACTAGATTCATTTATACATGCCTTGAATCAAGATTGAATGTGTAGTATTATTTTAATAATTTTATGTATTTTTGTTCATTAAGAGATTACAGATACAAAGAGATAATCTCTTATCTCTTAAGAGAATGCTTTTAGCTTTGTTTTCAAGGTTACAGACCTAAATAAGTTTTACATTGACTGTGAAGTGTGCTTTGTACCTTTCTAGGGACAGTAGGTTAAATCTTGAGATAACCACTTCATTCTGGCTGCATACTTAAGTATTTTCCCCCTTTCACATTGTTAAAACCTTATAGAGCCTCAAAGCATATCCAGATGGACAGTAACTGTGTCTGCCACTTACGAAACCACTGTAATCTAGCATAATACACAAAGTAGGGTAAATGTGGGAGGAAAACAAGTTCTGAATAGAGGACCTCCTTGGAATATTGGATCAGTCATCAGACACACCAATTCTGTTTAGACAGGCGTGTTATACACACCCAAATGCTCTGCAAAATGAAGCACACCCCCAAACTTTCACCACTGCAACTCCTAAATACTTCTGCCCAAGGGTGGTCTTCACCCTGCTTTAGGCAGTATTTGTGCCTACATCGTTATTCACAAAATGAAGTATTGGTTTCCATAGTTTTTTGGCAAAGCTGAGACACACAAACCATGTTCTTTCTCTCAGAGGAATATTGTATCTTGGCAATTTTATCTGGGTCTGACCTTTTCAAATATGCAATAGCAGAATATGAACAAATGGATCACTGTACAATTGTGCTGCCATTCCGTCTCCAGCAGATTGCCCTGCACACCTCCTTCAGCCTGCTTGTTTGAAGCTAGGATTATCATTATTAACATAACCATAGCAGAGAACCTGGTTAGGATAAAACTATTGCTATTTGAAATTATAGTGTTTGTTCACTTGTTATATGATGTCTGATAAATACACCAAACAGCAATATATAGTGGCTTCTTTGAATTTTTTTGTGCTGGGCACAAAAATAATGCATGCTTTGTTTGCATAGAGTATGCATATATTACAACAGGATGATTAGGTAATGGAGCCATGAAATAGGGAAAAAAAAAACCCCAAACTTAGGCAGATTTACAGCAACTAAATATATGACTTCATTCCTCACTCCAGCTAGAATGAAGGTGCTTAATTCAACTGAACTTGATTCTGCTGCCCATTTCTACTTCGGCGTTATCTCAGCAGAGACACATCGAGGGCAGCAGGTGTTCTCAATTCTTCCCTAATCTGTCATATTTCACAAATTTCCAACTTGTAAGTTAACAATTTAAAAAATTGTTTGGAAAATTGTGATTTTAATACATGGTATTTCATTTCCTTTGCTGCCTTTCTCCATTTCCTTTCAGTTCACTCTGGTTGCATTGTATGTTAGAAGCTGTTCAAGTTGCAAACCTGCTGCTTGAGGGGAGAGCATGTTTTCAAATATATCCTGCAAAAAGGACAGCATCTCTAAACACACTGTGGTAGTGCTGTGTTTGTTTGCTGTTTTGCAGAGAAGATTGCTTGCCATATGTCACTTCTTTTCCAAGAAGTTGGCTAAGGAGTTAAGATTATTTAATTGTGGGGTTTTTTGTCTTCTCGTATTAGGATTAGAGCTTGGCGCATCAAGTTTTTAATTAAGCTGTGGATATAGCTGTGTATTGCTAAGTTAAACAAATGCTGTGTCATTGAGCTACCTCTGTCTAATAAACTTAATTAAAAGTAAAAAAAAGTAGGTAAAACATAAATAAGCTTAGAGTCTTTTAACCAGCTGTAATATACCCATGCCACACCACTGAATAAGGATGCTATCAGTAAGGCTTTTTTCAAAGGAAAAAAAGTTTTGATATTTTTCTTTGTGTTTTCTTGATGTTGCAAAAAGTCCAGCCTTTATTATTTCAGCTCAGCTCCATTTTATACTAGAGGTGACTGAGCCACTTGAACAGTCAGTTGCATGTAAATGTGCTGAACAAGAACCAGATCATAAACAAAAGCATGCTGGAGCTTCAGTAAGGGAAGCACAAGAGCAGAATATTAACCACCAATACTGCCTACATAAAAATTCCTTTTGCTTGGTCATGGCATATAACAAGGTTTCATGCCTCTTTTTTTGGCATGTCTTGTGCCACAGACTCCCTAGGAACCTTATTTCATTCAGACCTCTGCTTCTTGCTGAGCTGATCTTCAGAGGAACAGCTATTTACTGATTCATTGCTGGGCTACACCTTTAGCCCATGATTTTTGTCTCACAATGGTTCATGAAACAGAAAACTCACTCTATCAGGCAATTCAAACCACAAGCAGTTGCAAGAATGTTCATGCAGCTGACATGGGATTTCCACACTTAGCTGCAGAAATAAGATAAAAATTGAATAATCCCTTTAAGAATCTTCAGTACTTATTAGGGACTCTGGGGCATGTTATAAAATATAGCATACATTAGAAAATATACTGTATCACTAAACAATACTGTTTTAAACACCTGTATAGAAAATAAGTGATAAAAGTGATTTAAACGTGACTGTGACTTCTTCATGCTTTGTGGCTATATCTATCTACTTCGTGCCTTTTAGTTTTTCAGGCTTGGACCTTTGAATAAGCGATCACCATATGTAGGCTAATTATTAAAATACATTTCTTTCACCCATTCATTCTGTTCAAATGCTTGTGGTTGTGGAAATGTTCACAACACTCCTTTAGTGAATTATGGCTGTATGAGGAAGACTAGGAAAGGAAGGAAAGAGGAGACTTTCTGACTTGGCTCACCCCTGTAGTTTATATCTTTCAATTTTTCAAGTCTTGATAATAAGTTCAAATGACTTCTTATCCAGACTGTCTCCTTGAAGGCCAATTACCTCCTAAATTTATCATGTGGACAAAATAAATAAAAGATTTCTTTTTTTAGATAAGCATCAACAATTAAGAAATCAAATTTAAAATACTTGTTTTCACTCTATTTTTGCACTAAATTTGCTTCTTGAAGCAAGAGGTAACACAGTAGAACAGTTAGAAGTATTGAACGAGCTAAGTTTAAAAACATATGCATGAGACTTAACTCCTGGATAAAGTTATTCAGTATTATCACTGATCATCATTATCTCATCGTGACAGCAGAAAATAGGATATATTTCATTTGAGAATTAGTATACTTAGCTGGAGGGAATGCTTTTCTAAATGTCATTCAGTCATTAATGAAGTTGAGGAGCTAGATTACAGCATTAACTTACATTTTTGCGTTAGATATGTTTAGCTGGTACCTACTGATTCCACTAAAATTGTTTGAATTCAAGTAGTTGGAATTGGAAATGGTCTACATAATGAATGGATTCTACTATGTGTATCACCATTAAAAAGTAAGGTAAGAAAAGCTTGGCTTGACACATATAGGCACAGACTAGTGAAAATAATGCATTTGAATATGCAAATACTGCTCTCTGATTCTAAATAGTAAAATGTGAATCTGAAGTCATCATTGATGTCATTCTTCCAGATGAGGGAAAGGCATTTAGGGTTAAGAAAAAGATGGGTTAGCTTGCTCTCCATCATCAAATGACAAAAATCAAAAGAAGAAAAAAATAGAGAGGAAAGACATACTTTCCTGAACCACAGTTACACAGAAATCCTTCCTGTCCTCTCTTCTCTCTGCTTTGTCTTTTCCTCTCAGGCCCATTTGGACAAACATCAGCCGGGCTTGTTAATTTAGACTTTTCTGTTAATGTTACATGGGTTTCCAGTTTTATTTCTGCATAACCTGAAAAACTCTTATTTGCTTCACAAGTTGACCAAAATATCTTTATTTCCAAGGACCTTTGCTTCATTCTCTGAGTGGGCATCAATGTATTGCTACACTGAAGGGCTTGTTAACACTCTCATTATAGATGTCTACTTTTCCAGCATACTGTAACCCAGCTGACTTAATTGCATAGAGCTACAATTCGTTTTACAAGATTTCAGGAAAGATGACTGCTATTTAACAGGCTTATATCGAAATAACTTGGCTTTCTTTTTCCTTCTTTTGGAGGAGGAAGGGTCTCAAATTTGATAAGGAAAAAGAAAAAAAGGCAAATCACAGCTGAGGCAAAACTTGCTACTTTACTTTTTGTCAAGGTAACCCTTCATTCCCATCTCTCTATTGCTTTTCTCAGCTACTAGCTTCTAGACTCAAGTGTCTGTCACTTCTAATGCCTTCCAGGGCAACTTAGCACCCACCTGATTTCTTGGTAATGTCTTTGCTTCTCTCACTTTTAATCCTTCTATAATCTCAAAATTACAAGTGATCAATTTTTTAGTGATTTATTAGTACATAAAATATTTACAAACAAGATGTTGAAAGATGCTCACTGCTTCAGCTGGGTACCACACTGTACCCATGTGCCCCCGCCTGTAACCTCTGTCTCTATGACCAGGTACTTTAGATACCAAAAGGATATTAAAGTACTTAGCCTTGGGATGTCTTCTACTAGTGGCTGGAAAAAGCACGTTAGCTTCCTGTGAGCAGTGTGAAGTTATCTGCTCTTTCTAGTGAAGGTAAGAAAGGTATCTTCATCCCTGTAAGGCCTTCAGAAGTTTTCAGTGCATTTGGGTTAGGTTCAGGTCAAACTCTGTCTTTCTGAGTATTTATGTATGAAAAATCTTTGACCTATTTGAAAGCTGTCAATGATACCTTTTGCCTTTGTTCAGTCCAAAGGGATTTTAAAAATTCAGATTGGAGCTGCTGAAGCTGAGTGAAAGTTCACCCCTTATTGGTCGTCCAAATTTGCCAGGGCAGTTTTATGAAAGCAGTGAAATGCAGAAACTAAAACTGAGGATGGCTTGATAATGCTCTAAGCCAAAAACAAAGCAGAAAAAAGAGCAGGTGTTTTACTATAGTTTACATCATATGTAACTTAAATGAAAGGAAACAGGACTGATACAATGTATGGGGGTGAGGCAGGGCAGACGCAAGTGTTGTAGATGTGACGTCAAACATTAAACTCTTAATTCCAAATTGAAATCCAGGGAATTGTCAACAAATACCCATCCACACAGAATAAGTGAAAATGTGATTGTGAGGGACTTGATGATGATCCCAGGGCAAATGCTGCTCTTCTTCAGCCTTCAGGCATCAATTCAGAAATCTGGCTGCACTGGGGCTGCTTTACATTGCCGTTCAATAGAGCTGGGGCAGAGTTTCACCCTGTATCATAACACGTTAATCCCCATGGTGAACATATGCTTCTGGTTTTGTATTCAGGTTTTTTCTTATGCAGTTCAATAGTTTATTGCTAGTAGCCTCAGGGATACTTAAATAAGATATATGCTTCTGGTTTTGTATTCAGGTTTTTTCTTATGCAGTTCAATAGTTTATTGCTAGTAGCCTCAGGGATACTTAAATAAGATGAATGCTTCTACCTACAGGATCATAAAAAGACAAGAACTAACAAGGGGCTATTAGGTGTTATAGCAAAGGTGATGAGGTGCCCTTATAAGAACTCTGCAAAGTGCTTGACACCCCAAGTACATCAGGCAGAATAACTCTTCCACTAGCGTCTCAGGGAAGGTAGAAAAATTAAGCTTTCCCCAACCATCGTTCCTCTGTGCCCGTGTACACAAGAGATCTTGAGGCACCATTTGTGGTGCTCAATGTTCTCAATTCCTGGCTGAAAATGCATGGAGATGCACTGCGGGCACACCTGAGACTGTCAGGGATTTAAGCTATTACAGTCAGTCATATTTATATTATATTAATGGTAGATCAGTCACAAAGACAAACTCTGCCACTAGTTTTGGTTACAGTCTTATCTGGTGTACCATCGACTGCTATACAGTATTTATGGAAATTTCTCACCAGTGCGAAGGCATGGACAAATTCTTCACAGCCATCTTTTGGAAATGATGGATGTATTAGCCTCTTTTCTTGCCAATGAGATCTTAGGAACTTGGTTTCCAGACTCTTGAAATTTGGCTTGGCCAAGTCTTTTAGCATTGAAATCTCGGGAAGCAGCACTGTGCTGGTTTACTGCTAATCATTATCCAAACTACCCCACTGGGCTGTTACATGCAGCACCCCCGTCTGGGAAAGCAGATCCAGCATCAGCAGTCACTGCTCCCTGCGTAGAACTGACAGCAGACAGGCAAACAGGGTTCTGCATGTATTTCACTTCTTAAAATTAGTCAGAATTTTTTATTCTACATTAAAGCATATTTTCATATTTGCTGATGTTGAATGGAGAATATGAAGTTTGCTCTTCTCAAATCAGTAATCCGAGGGAAAAAAAAAAGAAAAAGTAGAAGAATGAACAAATACTTCATAAGACAGGTTTGATATGGATATGTAGCTGCAATCTCTACGTGGATTTTTTAGTTAGAAATCTGGTTAAAGGAAAATTTGTTAGCTCCTCCCTTCTGCTTTATCAATAAGAGGAGTCTTTTGTGAAGTTTAGATCTGCAATTCAAAAAGCAATTTTGCCGCATCTTCCCCCCACCCCCTTAAGCTTCAGTGTTGAAATCTGGAGAGATTCTTCCACTCTGAGGCTGCACCATTAAAAACAAGTCTGTGTACGCCTGCCCAGGAGATGTGCCTAGCTCCTCACCAGAGCATTCCCTGAGAAAAGATCTCTGAAGAGTTTCACCTGGAAAACCACTTTAAGAAGTAGGAGCATTTTTCATAGATCACCTCAAAGTCATAAAAGAGAAATGCTCTTTGTTAGCAGAAGCATTAGCTGCTACCAAGAAAATTATTTGGAGACTGCTATGTAGACAATGAGAGATTTAACATGGTATGTAAGTGCCTAAGGATGGCATGGGAGCCATGGATCAGTTGGCAGTACATAAAATAGTGGTACATACTATCTCATTGTTTCCCAGCTTGCTTAGGGCTTTGTATCAGAAGTACTACAATATGAGTAGGGAATCTCCAGAGGTTTTTACATAGGTGAAGCTTTGTTACATCAATACTAAGTGTTCACCTCTCATCATGTGCCTGTGATTTGTGAGCAGAGGTCTGTGGACCTTATTTGATAGTTTCTACCCTAGAAAAGGAAGGGTTTGATATTACCACAATACAAATAATGAATTACAATCATCATGGGCATCAGTTTGCTTGTTAGAAATGGAAGCAAGATGGAAATGGGAGCATTTCACTTAGCCTTATTTTGGAATTTTGAAAGACTAAATCAGCTATTGGGAAAAATCACACCATCCAAAGTAAAGTTTCTTTTACTGTATATTTTAATTATAAATTAAATAAAGTTATAAATTAAAATATAATATTTTTAAAAATAAAAAGCTCATTAGACTTTTAAAGGGATACTTGTAGTAGGAGGACAAGATGGAATATATGACAAACTTTATTACAGCTGTTTCTCAGAGCTCTTTTCTTTGGTGAATATTGGTTATGGTACTGTAGTAAAAAATAAACTTCTACTGTGATCAGGGCTTTCATCTGTTCTGAATTATGGTCCCAACCCTCTTGGATGAGCAAGAAGGGTAATGACTTTACACTAGCTCCCACTATTCGTTGTATAGTAATTTACCCAGCATTTATAAAATCCTTCCATGACTCATGATAAAATTGTATTTATATGCTTTTCTCTGAAGTATCAGGGGAAAATGACATTCACTAGCATGAAATGCTTGTTGAATAATAGCAGGTAACTGTGAAAAATGGTGGCCAAAGTTCCGCTGAGAGAGGGGCTTTGCTAGTGCAAATAAATTAATGCTAGGTTAACAAGGGATTTCCAGTACAGAACTGTGATGAATTTCCTGAATTGATTGTAAAGATCTATTAATAATAATTAATATTAATTGAACAAAATAAAATAAAAAAGTAAATTAAAAGGCAATACAAAATTCATGAAGATGGAAACATTAGAAAAGAACAATAAATATCTGTAAGTGACTGTTAGCAGTTGTACCTGGCAGTACAGGTGTTGAGGGTGCCAACTTAAGGTAAAAATTTTTCTTAGAGGCATATCAACAGTGGACCTGCAGGCATTATCCAGGAGGGTGCTCTATATGCAGTAGATCTATTACTCAAATCAGTTTAATTGGGCTATCTTGATTAGGACCTGAGTCCTGACCATTGCTGCTGCAAGGCCTCTATGTGAAATGAAATAGGAATTACGATCAGAAAAGAAGGTCTGTTAGACAGACAGTATCAGCACCCATGCGTCTTTCACCAAACCAAACATTTATGATTACCATTGAGACAGATGGAAAAAAGCACCAAGGAAAAATGTTGTACCTTCTCCTTGAAGTGATCATACACATGTCTAAGAGCACAATATGCCAAGCATTTGTATTATGATATTTGAAACTGTAGATTGAATTTCCTGAAGATAATGCAACAGTTAATTTTCTGCTGTAGTTATAATACTTTTCCTCTGTATCAATTGCTACTAAGTCACTATCATTTTCCAAGGGCATAACTTGCAAAGAGACAGCAATAACAATTACATAATGTTTTCAAATAAGGTACCATTTTCCTTTCCAGCAGGCAGCAATGGGGTTTTGATGTGCAGCGTTTGTTTAATAAAACTCATAGATGCTTCTGTGACAAATGCAAAGGAAGAAAAGAGGAAAACAAACCCAGAGAAAGGGCAGAAAATATAAAGAGCAAGTGAAAGATTCAGCCACCATTACAACTGTTCATCTTGAGTCTCAGGCTGATTATGCACATTTTGGCTGCATCAGCAACCTCTGGTGAACCTGTGCATAGCAGGGGGGTGCTGTGCTCTGAGTCTCTGCTTTGCTGAACTGTTGCCTCTGTTTTCCACAAACAAAAAAATACTGTGCGCTACTGGGAGGCCCCAGCTTCACGAAGGTCACAGCATTTTGGCATCTGTATTCTCATGAGGCAATGTAGCTCAGCAGGACAGATTTTTCTGCTGATTACATGCGGCTGCTGTGTCTCCAAGGTCTGCCTACACTTTTTAGTTAATAGAGTGTGTGAACTGCAGCAGACAACGTTTCTTCCTTTGGAACAAGATAATATATATATACCTTTCACTGACTGACTGTGTGATAAACTGAAAAAAGTAACATTCTGATCTTAAAGACAAAACAAACAAAAGGAAACCCCAGTTTGCATATCTGGTGAGTGGCAATAGGCACTTTTTTTCCTGAACAGGCACAACCCATGAGAATTTGTCAGCACTGCTTCAGGGCTGGTCCCAAGGAGAAAGAGACAGGTGACCATGAGGGCCTCAGCCTAAGTGGCTGGATGAAATCCATGGCTTCTGTGTATTCTATGTTACGAAGGAAAATTGGTATTGCCGCCATTTATCTTTGAAGTGATCTTGCTTACCTACAAAGGTCCCATTCTGCAGGCCCAGGAGGAGTCAAGCCATAAGAGATGGTTCCATTCATCCGTACATACCCCTAGATCAGGGTCTGCCAGAACTCAGCTCACCATTCGTGTCCCGCTCAGCTTCCCGCACTTGCTCCATCTCCAGTCTGTTTGGACTATTTCCTCACTCTCAGCTTTTCTGCTCTTGTTTCTTCCTTTATGCAGACAAAAAGTCTCCAGACAACAGACAAGTGGGTTATGGCTAGTACAGCTCTGTGCCTTTGTTTTGGATGGTAAAATCTCTCTGTACATGCAATAGTGAAATACCAGAATGTTACAAGAAGCAGGTTCAGTGGGTTTTTGCTCATCTGATCCCAAAGGCTTTAATCTGAATGCCCATCTATGCAATCCCAATTTACTAGTCATAGCAGGTCCAGGAATTACTGCAGAAAAAATACTGTTTCCTAAATTAAGGTACACTGCAAAAATCTGCAACTTCAATTTTTATTATAATGTGATACCAGCACATTATATTTTTTAATTAAAAACTGTGTCCCTCCATAACATCTACAGCTCTTTCACATGGCTGTCATCCAAAAACAAGGCAATGATGTGAGCTAATCTCCATACAGAATGGGACATTGCATCCTGACCTTGGTACACAGGCAGGTTTTTTTTTCACTCATCACAGGACATTGTTCCCCAGATAGGTGCAGATCAGGAGATCCTTCCTCATCAAAACTGTGAAACTCAGAAACTATGAACAAAGTCCCTAGGAAAAGAGCAAAATAAAACATAACAAAGAAATGAATCTATTTCTTATTCTGGAGCAAGTCTAGTTGTATTTTTCTCTTCTCCCAGCAAGTGAGAGAAATGCTTTTGTTTTGCGCTTCATTTCCTACATATATGTATTGGAGACAAATATTAGGGATAAGTGTAAAAGCAAAAGGAGACTTCTTTTTTCCTTAAAGCAGAAATATCCAGAAATAACCACATTTTAACTCATAGCAATGCTGTGAAAAATTATGTGCTTGTATGTCTGAGGCATTTTTAAGGGATTATGTGCTGAGGATGGACAGAAAAATATCACCCAGAGTCACTGGTGTCCTCTGATGGCTTGATGTTCAATTAGCCTGTAAAATTCCCATTAGTTTAAATGAAGGTAGGATTTCAAGCTATGCAGATCATACCTACTTGAGAAATACACATACATTTTGATACAGGACAAGTATACGTGCAGTGCGCTTTCCCATATACAGTGCTCTTGCTACACTACACATGGCTGAGCAAAATCTAGGAGCAAGGCTTTCTGTAGACACACACAATCTCTGCACTGTTACAGCCAGTTCATGCTGCCTCCTCAGTCATTTCTTACCTGAGGCTTTGCCTGATGCTGTTTTAATTTTTCACAGTGTGGGACTTCATCACTCACTTGCCTTGGGAGATCATTCCACAGTTTAGTGGATATTACTACAGCATTTTTTACTTCTGACATTTATCCTAAGTTTTACTTTCCTTAATTTAATTGTCTCTTACAAATCGTCGGTGTTTGTTTTGGTTTTTCCTCCATGGGTATTAAGGTGTTCCTTCTTTATTACAGATAAAGTCAAACTATTAGTAACTAGAAAACAATGTTATTCCTTAGCTCCTTATCTTGTGCAGATATAGGTAATCTGGAAAAAAATGGTGGGAGTCAAATAAAGGATTTAAGGAGTGTGGTAGCTTATTGGTTTGCTGTCCAAAAAAGTTTGTAAAGTTTTTTTGTTGGAAGAGTCATTCCTACACAGGCTGGGCTATGAACTCTGCAGCTTTTTCCTGTTGTCACCTGTTTAAATTTAAGCTTGTGAGTAGTCATGTCTATTGAAGTGTTTGTGGGTTGGCTGTCTTCCTCTGAACTGGGGTTGAAATTATGAACGTTATGAGCCCAAATTGATCTTGATGAACTTGCAGTCCATGGAAGGTAGGGAGAAAAGCAATTATTAGAAAAAAATGGAAATGTTTTGTGGTTATGTAAAATCTGTCACTGACTATTAAATATAAAATTACCACTGAAGGAATCGGTGCGCAAATGAGAAAATGTAGTGTAGTTGGAAGCTTTTATAAGACAGCTTCACCAGCTGTCTTATAAAAGCTCTCTAAAATACATTAGAATATGCACAAAAATAATTTTTAATGAGAGAAAAGAAGAAAAGCCGTGTCCAATTTAAAAGGGGAGAATTCAGACTTTGACAGAACTGAAAAGGGGAATTTGAAATGTTCTTTTAGAGGTTTTCCTTTCCAGTTCCAAAAAATTCAAGCGCACTTGTTGCCTTAACTCCTAAAGCAAAATGGACCTGTGTATATCTTACTTGTGCAACTCTGCTGATAACTATTTAAAGAGGAAGAGATTTCCAAATTAAAGTTAAATGCCAAAAGGCAACTGCCAGGTCACCAGCAGTGCCTGCCCAGGTCCTAAGCCATAGCACTAATTATCCATCTGCTTTCTCAGGTGTCAAATAGATTCACTGTCCTAGAGCAGGACATAGGAGAAAGCTGCTCTTTCCTCTTCTCACACATTTTACTCTGTGGGTGGGTTTTTTTTGACTGCTTTTTAAACTTTGTGGTAGCTATTTTTTTGTTTGTACCTTCACTCATTATTCATTTCACTGCTCATTTACTCACTGGGACAAAAATTGATTGAGACAGGCAGTAAAGATGTGTACTTCTGTGACTAGAAATCAAACTAATTCACCTCTTGAGGTTAGCAACTGAGTGCACCATCATAAACTAGAGATATACTTACCCTTACATTTGGCTTCTGGATGTAAGCCTAGAGTGCCGAACGCAAAACTGAAAATCCACAAATGTCTCATATTAGTAGGGCAATACTCTCACAGTATAGTCCCTGGTGAGGAACAGCCCATACCCCTGAAGATTCATTCATAAATAGCTCATTACTTGGCAGTCCTGTACAGAGGAAATGCTGTCACCTGAAAAAATAAAGGAGATGATACCTTGCCATAGGCTGTGGAAACTTTTTTCACAATAGCCAACTGATACCAGTATCATCTAGCAGCAAGGGGGAAAAGCACATAGGCTCAGAGGCAGGAAGAGCAGTGGCCTCTGATTTTGATTTACCTCTCAGGGCACCCTGGCCATATGCTGCAACATACCTTAATCCATTATTTCTTCAGTGAGGCAAGCATTTTATTCTCTTCATGGCTTCTGTACAGCATGAGTTAGTGAGATGGATACACTTATATATCCCAGCTCCCATCCTCTGTCTGCCAAAACTGGCTTTATCTGCAGAGCAAAAAGAGCAAAGAGTGAAAGACAGAAATCCCATGTGTGAGCTTTTGATAACTACCAAGTGATTCTGTCTGACTGCCTCTGTGTGTTACGTCAGCCTAGCTATTCCCCTCAGCATCATACTTATTGTACATGCTACTACTACTATTTCTTAACTAGTAGTGCAGCTAATACCCTTAGTTTCTTAATATTTTTACTACTTCTTACAGTACATTAGTCCCATTTGTTTTATAGTGAGGATCTCTAACCAGCTTAATTTGTCCTCTTCATTATTTTGAAAAACTTTTGAAAGGCAACTCAGAAACTTCTCCATCTGCCTTTTTCCAAGTGTATTTCACTATTACAGTGGCTATTATATTGAGTTAGCATCATTCTCTTTTCTATAGGGTATGAGAGATTTCATTCATTGCAAATCTTTATAATAGTCTAAACTTCTTGAATAGATTGGCAGTACATTTCATTACTAATAAGCCTGCATTTCAAAGCTACCAAAGGCTTCACACAACTACCAGTATGGTGTGGCTCCGGATTTGCATTTTCAGACTCACATTCAGTTTTGGTGAATACCAACTGCACAGGCACATGCAGTAAATAACTACACAATTACTAGGTTTTGTTCTTTCATTTCCCCACCACTTTTTTCTGCTTTTCTTTCCTTTGACTTCAACCTCTGACCCAGGGATGAATGGTTACTTTGTGTCAGTACCTACTACCATTATATAAGGTATCCCCTTTAGCTCAAGGGGAGGTATATTCAGTTGGTGGGGTTCTGATGCTCTCCTTTACTGATGTCAAACTATATTTAGTGTAACTAACCCAAGTTTAACATTGTTATTCCTTGTTCTCAGCGCAACAAATAAGATGAAAATGTGCTCTGGTGAGTACACACTCAGAATAAGATAGACAGTTGATTATTATCTGCATATGAAACAGCTTAGATTGCCATAGCCTCCTTATTCTCTACTTCTGTGCTATCAAAGAATTTCATTGGTATATGATACAGAGCCTCAGTGGAATTGTCAGGTGTAAAATGTTTCAAATAATGCCCCAAAACTTTAAAAATTTGACTTATTTGTGGCACATGATATGGAGTTAAATATTGATGTTGTAGTTCACCAAGTCCACAAGGGGTTAATAGAGAAGTCTGCTTGCTGTTTGTTTTCTGTGATAAAAAGTTATTAAAGTACTTTAGTTCCTCATCAATTCACAGTTTATCTCTGAATGTTCCCCAGTGGTGTTTCCACTAGCAACGTGGGGAGGAGTGAAATGGTCACACGGATTTTGGAACAAATCCTTCTCATACAAGATAGTAATTGACAATATGTACATTTATTTAGTTTTGCTGTAATTGCTCCATCTGCTTTATTGACAGTATTAGCCTCTTTTTATTAAATGTTCTCTGAGGAAGATAGTGTTGACATTTTGCAGCTGGAACTTGAGAGAGCCGCTATGGAAGGCAAAGTTCTTGACAGCATACCTAGTTTGAAGTCCTCCAGCTCCCAATCCACCTGCCAGTGCCTGTGGACTATTTTGGGCCACATGGCGGAAACATGCTGGACCTGAGCCTTCATTCTTCCCAAAACTGCAAAAAAAATTTTCAAATGGAGAAATAATAATCCAAAATATGAGCTGAGCCTAAATAAAGCCCAAACCCAGAAATAGATGCATAGATAGCATACCTTGAGTTTCCTTTCAGTGCTCTCAGTGAGACCTCCTCCTCTATTTATTTCCTCATTTGGAATTATTTAAACTTCCTTGGGTCAAACTCAGATGTGATGGACAAATCTGTTGTCCTGGATCAACTTAGTAACAGCCCCACATGTGTGACTTGCGCATCATTGCTGTGTGTGGCTGCATGTCTTATTTTACACAGATGGGTAGTCATGCGTACAAATGTTCCTATAATTTAACCCAGAGTTGTTGAACTGTTTATGCAGGCAATTTTCCATCTATTCCTAACACTCCACATCCTACAGAGGTGTTTTCTCTTGTTCCCTAAATATTATTCTTCATTAATTAAATTTAGGTTAAACAGTGATATCTTTGAGAGCTGGAGATTCTTCATCTCCTAACAGGCTTTTTGTGGTTATGAGAAAAAAAAGTCTAGTATTCTCCACAAGGCTATGTCGCCTACAGATGTCTTGTCAAAATGGTGTATGTTTACCACCTCTCATCGACACTCTCACTTGAGTTTGGAAATTTTCCAACAGCCATTAAAAAAAAACAACAAAACCCTGCACATTTCTTCCTGAAAGCTGTTTTTAAAAACATTTTCTTTAATGAAAAATTCTTCTTATAATTTCATAGCTCCCCGTCTAACTTTACTGATTTCAGTGCCATTACACTAAGAATGAATGCAACTTGCTCAATTGTTTTCAGTGGCATCGTGTCGCATGCATTTACTATATCCTTGGCAACAGCAAGGCTGCCCTATGGCCATTTAAGAAGAAAGAAATGGAGTGAATCAGAATAAGCCATTAGTCCCTGCAAAAATGGAGAAGAAGAAAAGAAAGGAAGAAAGGAACAGCCACCAAGCGGGGGCTGAGAAGATTAGGCACTGGTTTGAAAACAACGCTGCAATGAACTAAAACCCAAAAGATTACTTGTCTACTTTCTAGATGCACCAGTAGTCATTTCTCTGCTAATTACCTTCACTTTTGTGAAGTGGGTGCCATTAGCAGTATTATAACAGTAGAGCTGCTGTACCCATGACAGTCCAAGGGTGTACATGAGGCAAAGCTTGCATAATGCCTGTGTTTGGAGTACGTGCCATGGGATCAGCCACCAGAGAGATTTTAGGAATGAGTCTCAATGCCTGAGTTTATTTAATTTTGCTTGCAAACATCTGAGCTCTTGGATAGGCAAAAACCCCCAGTACTGCATGTCATTCTCTTTAGGGCTTCACGTAAAAATCGTATCAGTGGTTTATAGACAGCAGCGTTATCCCAGCTTCAAATGCTTTCCTGCTACTCATCCAGATGGAAAGGCTCTCCAAACAGAAGCCTAGTACAGTGAAGTTATGTGTGAGTTTGCTTCCAGCCACTTCAGTTCGTAGATATTTGTCTTACCTTTTGCGTTGGTAAATCTGTCCTTGAAGGGCATAACTACAGGATTATCAGAAATGCAAAATAACTTCTTTTCCTGTCCTTTTTCACTTCATCTTTCCTGCAAAGCAAGTTATCAGCAAACACTTGTCAGCATTTGATTGCTGTAATGCAGGTGATTACAAGAAATAAGAAATCTTTGCTTTTTTCAAATGTTTTCTGTCTCAGCCTGTTCCCAGGGTACTGCTTCCACTTGAAATTGTTTTTCCACTGCTGTTACCTGAAGACCATGGATTATAACAAAAAGGGCTGATTATGTAGAAACTTTGGGCTGTCAAAGCAAAATATGCTCACAAAAATCCCAGCTGGGGCCTGAGCCAGCAGCTGGATTGTGGAGCAAGAGGAACACCTTTGTGGACATGGAGTGGAAAAGCATGCTGCAAGCAGGGCAGCCCAGCCAGAGTGCAGCTCCTTTTGAGTTCCTTATTCACGGGAATGGGCTGGCCTCTTTGCATGAGTTTTGCAATTGCTTTTGTGCATCACTTGTTTCTAGATAGAAGGGGCACAGATGATCAGGAGCACTATAGAGCAGAATATGTGTGGCTTTAATAGAAACAGGCTGGAGTCAAAAATTTCCCTGCAAAAGACTTTAAATGTGTAATAGAAGCCATGCTCCTCGGCAGTGCTGAATAAATTGTAGCCCAGGAAAAACAAAAGAGTTTTGATAAGGGTTTGAATTTTATATGTTAGCTTTCTGTCTCATAGGTCATATTTACATATATATATAAATGAACATATGATTAAGTGGATTCTTTTTCTTTCTGCATTCTCTGAAGGCAGGCATGCTGTCGATATCCAAGAACTTTTTTACCATGGCAGAGGGAGCTGTCTTCACTCCTGTGCCTTATATTTCAGTTTAGGACTTCCACGGATAATTTCAATAGCAACTCTCACTCAAAAAAAATTGGTAACACATAACCAGGAAAAAGATTCAACTTCCTTAAGTTTACGTGTGTAAAAGTTGAGCATTGAGTCTAAGTTGCTTGTTTTAGCTTTGTCTATAGTGAATTTGGAAACACAGATATTTCTCCACAGGGCAAAAGTTCCCTCCAGGGCACATCTGTCACATGTGGAGGCCACCAGAGGCACATAATTTTCTACCTCTGCTGGTGTAGGGCAAATAGTCAGTCCTTGACTCCTTATCAGCTGAAGCTGTGCATTTCCCTTTATTGTGATCTTAACTACTGAATCACTGTGGCATTTTAATCTGTTGTTTTGTTGGGTAATTTTGTGAAACTCATCCCCCCATCTTATTATAAAGCGGTATAAAAATGTGTAAAACTGCTCCCTTTTGCACAATAAGGCTTTAATTTTAATTTTTAACTCATCAGTAACTTAAACTGTAATTTCAGAAAGGCTGCTATTATTGTTAAATTAGAAAGTCAAAAGTCAGTTTGGGAGAGAAGAGTTTGGTTTTTAGTATTACAAGGATGAAGACGTGGCTTTGATAAATTGGGAACACACCCAAACTACAAATGCAAGTTTTTGTTAACTTCCAAAAAATTCTCTCCTGGCATGCAGTTGCTGACTTTGATTTCCTTTGTATTTTTCAGAACTCTTGGCAACTTCTACACTAGCTGTGCTAGTTAAGACCAATGGCATCTGTAGGATTACTGCCAGAAGAAAAAACTCCAAAAAATCATTTTAGACCCTTGCTTCAGAGGAGGCCTTTTCTGAAAGGGAGATGGAGGGATCTTTCTCTTTCCTCTGGAGTAAAGCAACTGACATGAAAAAAGCTGAGAAATGCAGTTCAAAGCCAACATAACACCCTGGGACAAGATCAGAACTCTGGAAGGTTTCTGGATCTTGGAGAGCTGGGTTCCTAGGACAGGTGGCAAACCCACTTCCAATTTAAAGAAAAGATCTCCTAAAAATGCGGAGTGAATGAATTTAGGTATGTACAGAATAAATATTAGAAATGCCTTATAGAAAATCCTAAGGAGAGAAAAAAAAATAAATAAAAATTATGTTGGCCTTAGTGCTTAGGCATTCACCATGAGGGTGGGTTAAACACGCCTGTTTGACTGCTCAGACAGGGCTTTGCAGAGAGGCCAGCAAAAAGCTTCTGCTCCCTCCACTGTCAGTCAGCTGTCTCCAGCCAGCGGGTGATGCCTGGCTGTATAACAGCTTCAAGCCAACCAGCACACAACCACACAGGCTCATGCATCCTGTGTTCACCGATGGTTTCAGTGCCTCGGTTGGAGCACTTGATGATGTGCCAGGATTGCGTTTTTGGGCACCTACATCACACATCCACGGTGGCCTGCTTTCTGCTGGACACTCTCATCTGCATCTCTTAATCGGTAAATGTCTAGGAAACAGATATGGGATAGTAAAGACACCCAGCTGTGGTTCTGTGGAGACCATTTGATCTTGCACATTGCTCTGAATATGCAGCCATAAACTTAAATCTGTATCTTCTGCAGATAAGCTGTCAAGGTAAAATTTATGCATCATAATTGTCAACTGAACAGTATTTATCGGTATCTCAAAACCTTTTCTGAAAAAGAAATGTCTTCAAAGACCAGTAGCTATTTATAATTATGTAAAGAGGAAACCACTTTCCCAGGGAAATGCCATGTTAGATTGAGGTTTATGCTCTTTCATTGCCTTTTAGTGAAAGAAGAGTACTATAACACCTGATAGAAAAAAACAAGCCGAATTAAGGTCTGTCACCCTTTGATTCACTCGGGCCAGAAGAAAATACGGCAGAGGGGCTTAAGCTGAGGAAGAAAATGAAATGTGGAACTCACAGGCAGATGCACCATGGTGAGTAAACAGCATGCTGATCGAAGTGAAAGAGCTGCCCTCCAGCCAAGTCTTTGTCTCTGTTCATGCAAGTGTATTGCAAAAAATGCAATGTCAAAAAATGCTCACCACATAGCCTGCAGGCTTGGAAATACCTGTTTTTCCACAACTCCTGGTGATGGTTTGGTTGGCAGCATCTCAGAAAAAACAGATTTGAAGTCTCAGCTTCTCAGTTCCTAGATTCATTCTTTCAGTATGGTAGATAATGGGTAGATCAAGGTGGGTAGCCCTTTTTGTGAGCATGTGGTTGTGACCAGTTTCCTATAAAAAAAGGTGATCTTTTCACTGCCAACTCACTCTAACCTCTGCAAGTCATGGAGATCACTGTCATCTATGTTCCTGGCCAATATCAACCAAACTTTTATTTTTGAAATAAATAAATCATAGGTCCTATCAAGAGTAGGGTAAATGAATTGTTTTTCTGATACAAAGCCCTTATCATTGAAGTAGATCTTAGCTGTTACAGTTTACAGTTATGACTGTAATTCTTTGTTACGGAATGAGAAGTATGTTTTAACCTCATAAAAATTTCTAAATTTTTTCAATCTTGTAGCTTCCTTTTGAAGGTTTTTCCAATTTAAAATAGACAATGGAAATAAAGCAAATAAGCAGTTAAGGATTTGACTGGGAACCAGGCAGAACTACTGACATACTCTAAACATCAGTCCATGTCCCAAAGCGCCTATTCACCAACTAGCAGGAGAGAAGTTTTCTTTCTCTTGAGGCATTTCCAATACATTTGTTGTTGGCCAAGCTGAAACAGGAGAACTCAGATTACAATTCTGACTAGCATGTATCAACCCAAACTTTTCCTAAGCACGCATTTGGTGAAATGTGCTGAGCTGCTGATATTCTTCCACATGTAGAGCTAGAAAAATGTGAAATCCATGAAGCCAAAGCAAATGCTGCTATTTACTTTAAAATGTCAGCTTTGATCAGCACAAATGATAATACCAATTACTTCTTTACTGTAAATGAGAGGCCCATTTCTTCACATTCTGAATTTAAACGCTTTTTTCAGAACTCAGGATATCAGAACTAGTCAGTTTGTAAGTGGCAATCAAGTACAGGTAGGTTGTACTATGGGATGTGATTATATTTTTGGCATTGTGTGTCTAAAGAGAGGAGAGCACAGAAATGAATGAAAAAATGTTTTTAAGATGGGCTGAAGAGCTTATACTTTACCATGTAGCAGAAGAGGAGAAAGTCTGTGGAGGTCACTGCAATTACACTAGCTTGTCGCTAGTTTGAGGTATGTCATCTTTAAACCCTTGCAATTAGACAGTTGCTTCAGGACTCCATGTAACAGGAGACCATTTCTTCTTGCTTAGGATAACATTTATTTTGCTTACAGCTCATCTGGAGGCTGAAAGATGGGCTAAGAATAAAAGATGGTAGGGAAAATGATGGGATAAGTTTAGAGTCTGTCCCATCAATCCCTGCCTTTACAAACAGCTTCAGGGGCACTTAACTTCTGTTCCCACTATGCTTGCACAAATTATTTAGATGTGAATGTAGAGAATTAACCAGAAATTCCCCTAACAAACAAGTCTGTAGCTATTCAAATTTATCTTAGTAAATAAGTTTAAAAAAAGGATTTTCTAGTTATATAGCACAGGATCATGAAAAGGTTTCACAGCTTCCTGTGTCAATGACTCCGGACCTCTGTGAATCTAGTAAATTCTGAGAGATATCTTAAAAAAAAATCTCCACAGGTGTAGCTGTAGCTTTCTGTCTTCAAATACATGAAGAAATGAAGCCTTCTGGCCCAGGTTCGTTCTGCCTCACCGTGGCTTACTTTGCAGCTAAGCTCTCTGAGGTAAGCATCTTCTACCCCCAGACCCTACCTGTACCCAGGGCAAAGAGCCAGAGCCAGGATGCAGCTCAGCACAGTGAAGCTGTGTCTCTCTAGACACCTCTCCCCCTCAGTGACAGTTCAAAGGAAATCTAATCTGGGTGCTTCTGTTAAATGTGTGAGGTTAGATATGATGCTTGCAGGGGCTGGGAAGTGCAGGCTGTACTAGCTGTAGAGGAGAAACAGTGGGTTTGCTCCTGAGCTAGTGGAGCTGCTAAGCCCAAAGTGGTGAAGAAAAACACAGTACAGTGTCATGCAGGGGTACCTTTGTAGGTGCTCCACTGCTGTTTCCAAATTTGTCACAGAGAGAAGCAGATTGGACTTTGCCTTCAGTGTAGCTGAGTCAGCTTCCTGTTGAACAGAAAATACACATGAAATAGATTGTTTTTCACAAACAGCTTCATGCTAGTAGAAAACTATTTGTGATGTCTCTGGTGCTAGAGAAGTGGCAGGCACTATTAATATTGTTAAAAAAGCATTTGGCTTGCCCCAATGAACAAGAAAGGTCAGAGGCTCTAGACCTATGTTGAAAACTAACTGCTGAAGTTATTTGTCTGGCTTTTTTTTAAGTGCTTAGATCCTGCTATACAAGTTAGAAGCGCAGAGTACCCTATATGCAATATTTTAATTGAAATGCTGACAGAAACAAGTCACTGATCATCTCATTATAGGCTTAGCTATTTGCATTGGGACAGCTTTTCCTCTTTGATCTTTTAAGAAAAATGAATAGAAGCTTAGGACATGTTTATTTGGTTTTTTAAAGGCTTTGATCCAAGCAAAGCACACTTAGATCTAGGAAATAACAATGAGAGGTTGTGAATGTATGAAATACCTTTGACCAGTGCAAGACACCAAAACAGAGGTTTCCAAGGTTAAAGAATTTGAGTGCTGACTCCTGGTTTCCATTTGACTCCCATTACAAACCTCATTTCTCTTGCTACTATAATTATTGCCCGGTTTTATTTTTTTTTCCGTTGTGGACTTCAAAAAACCACAGCAAGCACTGTAGCCTGAAAATTTGATGAGTAGAGAAATCTCCACTCCTTTCTATCTGTGAGCAATAGAAGAATGCCCATAAAACTAGTTAATCTGTTCAGCTGTTTTACACAGATCATGGGGTGGACAGATAATCCAGAGAGGTAGAGGCTCTGTGATGCCATCTTTTTGTTAGTAAAAAATATGTCTCTTCTTTATCTTTCACTCCTCATTCTTCCAGTGCCCCCTTGGGGAGACATCATAGTGACATTTCAGTGACCACAAAGTCCTATGAGTCTTCTCAGCATCATAGAATCATAGAATATTTAGGGTTGGAAAGGATCTTAAGATCATCTAGTTCCAACCCCCCTGCCATGGACAGGGACACCTCACACTAAACCATGCCACCCAAGGCTCTGT